>SAYR01054905.1:63281-77906 GCA_004382745.1 Argopecten irradians irradians | reverse complement strand
AAGAACATTCATGAATGTTCATGAACTTAGTTCATGAACTTTTGATGAATAGTTCATGAATAGTTCATGAATGTTCATGAATAATTCATGATCAATTCACAGGGGCTGACAACATCCCATAAGGGGTCTGCGAATCGATCATAAATAATTCATGAACATTCATGAACTATTCATGAACTATTCATCAAAAGTTAATGATTCATGAACTAAGTTCATGAACATTCATGAATGTTCTTGAACATTAAATGGCCTAATGGAAATAATACACAGCATTTTCATGCACAGTTCATGATCTGTTCATGAATATTTCGTTTATGAATAGTTAATGAACAGGTTCATGAATATTTCATGGACAGTTCATGAATAGTTCATGGACAGTTCATGAATATTTCATGGACAGTTCATGAATAGTTCATGAACAGGGTACCGTTTCACAAAGCTACGTAACTTACAAATTTTCGTAACTTTTGTGTAAGTCATATTTACGAATTACTAAGCATTTCACAAAACTTCATAACTTACGAACGTTCGTAAGTTACGTCAAAAATCTTGCGTAACTTTATGCCAACTCTACCCTGTCGTAACTTCTACGCATTTTCATGTCGGTGTTGGAAAACTCGTCATATCTCCTTCGTTTGTGGATCTATCGCAATACTATTTACACATTGTAAAAATACAGATAAAAACGGAGAACTTTTGTTATGAGAAAAATTTCATTTGTCAATGTCCACTTTCTCTTTCAGTGAGTTAAAAAATCGTGCCAACTTAGCAGGCCTCAAAGTTGAGAGAAATTTACTCGCATATGCGAGTAAATATTCCCAAAGGCGAGTTAAAATTAACAATGTATCGCCAAACGGCGAGTAAAAAATTCCTTAATATTTCCGGATTTATTTTATGTGTTCGGTTCTTTTAATAGTTACACATATCTAATCTGTGTAAGAAAAGCGCTTAAAAGCATAATCACTGCCTGCTGTAAAGCGTCTTGATGACCCACCTCATGTATCAGTAGCAATATGGCGGCAAAAAGGCCGGGGCAAATCCCCCTGACTTGTTTTGGCTTAAAAAGTCAAACAAACAGAGAACAATGGCAGTTTTGACTCTGGATTCATGTGAAAAAAGGGACTGAAGCCAATACATCAACAGGAAGCAAACGCTTCGACATGGCTGAACGAATGTTGTGGCCAGACATGACGAAGGTACGATGTTCTGAAAGATGTGTAAACAGGTTATTAATTGATCAATGGCGGCAAAACAGACTTTGTGTCCAACTACTGATTGTTACGAAAGGAGACAGACGCTTGTGTGACACAGAAAGACAGTAAGACATTCATGATATTGTTATCGCTTCAAGTTCAAACGAAAGTACAGTCGGACATAACTTTCAAACAACGCAAACAATGTGTTGCAAAAACATTGCAAGATATGCACATAAAGTTCGTCAATGCATACATGTATAGAATCGCCAAGCCACAACTAAATTCCAAGCCGCTGGTAGACATATGCAACGAAAAATGGACTCTTGGAAGCTTGTACATTACTGCCTGAGATATTAGGCCCAATTTATTCCATTTTAAATAAAATATAATAACCCTAATCGGCGCGAATTGAATTAGTAACTGAATAAATTTGAGATATATTGATAATTACTATACATTTATATATAAATTACTTATATTACCGTATACAAAATTTAAAAAGATTGAAAAATGGTTTAAAACAAAAAGGAAGCTGAAGTACAGAGGCTGTTTAGTGGGACATTGCAGTTGTTGAATAAAAAGAGTTTTGACCAACACAAAATTATGTTTTTCATGTTTTTAATACTTGTACATGTGTATCTGCTTGCTCAATAGTGTAAGGTGTCTCAATAAAGCTCTTAACACATCAAATCAATATATGAATCTTATAAATTTCTCTTGACAACATTTGGCGAGTAAAATTTAGAGGTCACTCGCCAATTGGCTAGTCATTCCCAAGTGCTACTTTGAGGCCTGACTTAGTCTAATTCCGAGCATTTTTAAATTGTTGACTTCGGGCGGTGTAATCGCCGGAGCGGAAATTACATGAAGACATTGAGTTTCGAAATATTAATAAGTTGCGAGAAATAATGCTTGTATGTCACAGGTTTAGTAGTTGATTATTTCTATTTTATGTATGACCATTTATATAGAAAGAAATACACTCTAAAAGTGATTTTTCTCGTTGAATAAATACATGCAATAGGTACCCTGTGCACTGCACATAAAACTTAAACAAATTCTAATATAAGATAACCAAAAATAGCAATTTAGTATATATACCATAAAAGCTGAGGAAAACACTGATCAAAATAATTCATTTTTTAATTCATTACGTACGTACAAATAATTTCAACGGAATTTTAACTTTGACGTCATCGGTACAAAATAAGAACCTGTGTGATGGAGATGGACAAAGATTTTAGCGAACACTTACAAGGGATATTAATTGCCTATAGAATAATGAATTTTTAAACATTTTTTGACATTTGAAAAACAAATATATCATGCTGACGGTCCAGTGATATCTATTTATAGTAGTAGGCCCAACCGGGATGCATGGATGATCACTTTCGATTTACAACACGTACGGACCATGTGCAGATGCATGCGAATATTTTAGCTATACAAAGTAAACTTGTTACCAAAATATGCGTGACCCACATTCTGATGTTATTTTAACAATATGTTACTAAAAACTTAGTTGTTAAATATGAATATGTACTGCATGCCAGTCCAACATACATATGCGCACCCAAACACTACATCACCTACCCAAACACTACCTCACCAACCCAAACACTACCACACCTACCCAAACACTACCTCACATACCCACACAAAACCACACCTACCCAAACACTACCTCACCTACCAAAACACTACCACACCTACCCAAACACTACCACACCTGCCCAAACACTACCACACCTACCCAAACACTACCTCACCTACCCAAACACTACCACACCTACCCTAACACTACTTCACCTACCCCAAACACTACCTAACGTACCCAAACACTACCACACCTACCCACACACTACCTCACCTACCCAAACACTGCAAACGTACCCAAACACTACCACACCTACCCAAACACTACCTCACCTACCAAAACACTACCTCACCTACCCAAACACTTCACACCTACCAAAACACTACCACATCTACCCAAACACTACCTCACTCACCCAAACTTCACCTCACTCACCCAAACACCACCTCACCTACCCAAACACTACCTCACTTACCCAAACACTACCTCACCTACACAAACATTACCTCATCTACCCAAACACTACACACCTACCCAAACACTACCTCACCTACCAAAACATTACCTCACCAACCGAAACACTACCTCACCTAATCAAACACTACCACACCTACCCAAACGCAACCTCATCAACCCAAACACTACCTCACTTACCCAAACACTACCTCACCTACCCAAACACTACCTTACCGACCCAAACACTACATCATCTACCCAAACACTGCCACACCTACCCAAATACTACAACACCTACCCAAACACTACCACACCTACCCAAAAACTTCCTCACCTACATAAAAACTACCACACCTACCCAGACAATACCTCACCTACCCAAACACTACAAACATACCAAAACACTACCACACCTACACAAACACTACACTATTGAGCAAGCAGATACACATGTACAAGTATTAAAAACATGAAAAACATAATTTTGTGTTGGTCAAAACTCTTTTTATTCAACAACTGCAATGTCCCACTAAACAGCCTCTGTACTTCAGCTTCCTTTTTGTTTTAAACCATTTTTCAATCTTTTTAAATTTTGTATACGGTAATATAAGTAATTTATATATAAATGTATAGTAATTATCAATATATCTCAAATTTATTCAGTTACTAATTCATATCGCGCCGATTAGGGTTATTATATTTTATTTAAAATTGAATAAATTGGGCCTAATATCTCAGGCAGTAATGTACAAGCTTCCAAGAGTCCATTTTTCGTTGCATATGTCTACCAGCGGCTTGGAATTTAGTTGTGGCTTGGCGATTCTATACATGTATGCATTGACGAACTTTATGTGCATATCTTGCAATGTTTTTGCAACACATTGTTTGCGTTGTTTGAAAGTTATGTCCGACTGTACTTTCGTTTGAACTTGAAGCGATAACAATATCATGAATGTCTTACTGTCTTTCTGTGTCACACAAGCGTCTGTCTCTTTCGTAACAATCAGTAGTTGGACACAAAGTCTGTTTTGCCGGCATTGATCAATTAATAACCTGTTTACACATCTTTCAGAACATCGTACCTTCGTCATGTCTTGGCCACAACATTCGTTCAGCCATGTCGAAGCGTTTGCTTCCTGTTGATGTATTGGCTTCAGTCCCTTTTTTCACATGAATCCAGAGTCAAAACTGCCATTGTTCTCTGTTTGTTTTGACTTTTAAAGCCAAAACAAGTCAGGGGGATTTGCCCCGGCCTTTTTGCCGCCATATTGCTACTGATACATGAGGTAGGGTCATCAAGACGCTTTACAGCAGGCAGTGATTATGCTTTTAAGCGCTTTTCTTACACAGATTAGATATGTGTAACTATTAAAAGAAGAACCGAACACATAAAATAAATCCGGAAATATTAAGGAATTTTTCTTAGCTCGCCTTTGGCGATACATTGTTAATTTTAACTCCCTTTGGTGAAATATTTACCTGCCATAGCGAGTAAATTTCTCTCAACTTTGAGGCCTGCTAAGCACGATTTTTTAACTCACTGAAAGAGAAAGTGGACATTGACAAATGAAATTTTTCTCATAACAAAAGTTCTCCGTTTTTATCTGTATTTTTACAATGTGTAAATAGTATTGCGATAGATCCACAAACGAAGGAGATATGACGAGTTTTCCAACACCGACATGAAAATGCGTAGAAGTTACGACAGGGTAGAGTTTGCATAAAGTTACGCAAGATTTTGACGTAACTTACGAACGTTCGTAAGTTATGAAGTTTTGTGAAATGCTTAGTAATTCGTAAATATGACTTTACACAAAAGTTACGAAAATTTGTAAGTTACGTAGCTTTGTGAAACGGTACCCTGTTCATGAACTATTCATGAACTGTCCATGAAATATTCATGAACTGTCCATGAACTATCATGAACTGTCCATGAAATATTCATGAACCTGTTCATTAACTATTCATAAACGAAATATTCATGAACAGATCATGAACTGTGCATGAAAATGCTGTGTATTATTTCCATTAGGCCATTTAATGTTCAAGAACATTCATGAATGTTTCATGAACTTAGTTCATGAATCATTAACTTTTGATGAATAGTTCATGAATAGTTCATGAATGTTCATGAATTATTTATGATCGATTCGCAGACCCCTTATGGGATGTTGTCAGCCCCTGTGAATTGATCATGAATTATTCATGAACATTCATGAACTATTCATGAACTATTCATCAAAAGTTCATGAACTAAGTTCATGAACATTCATGAATGTTCTTAAACATTAAATGGCCTAATGGAAATAATACACAGCATTTTCATGCACAGTTCATGAACTGTTCATGAATATTTAGTTCATGAACAGGTTCATGAATAGTTCATGAACAGGTTCATGAATAGTTCATGAATAGTTCATGGACAGTTCATGAATAGTTCATGAAGAGTTCATGAATAGTTCATGAACAGTTTATGAACATTTGATGAACTGTTCATGAACATTAAATGGCCAAATGAAAATAGTAAACAATGCTTCATGAACTGTTCATGAAAAAAATTGATGGCAGTTCATGAATATTTAGTTCATGAACAGTTCATGAATATTTTGTTCATGAACAGTTCATGAACTGCATCATTACCAGTTTGATACTGAATCAAAATTTGTAATGAATTACAACTGCAGGAATCATACTTTAATATTGAAAAACAAATTCTTTAAAATGTCTCCAGCTAACATGTTTATTTTTCAAGCAATGAATTTTCTTTGTAGGAGAAAATGGCAAACTCATAGTATAGATTATATATAAATAGATGTCATAATAACATATACATTACATACAATATATATAATTGTTATATATAAGTCTGTTTTGTTTTTAAAGAGAGTTGAAAAAATTTCCTTTGATAGCAAATATTTTGAATAAACATGTCTATTGTAGTTCAGTGGTGAAGTTTACACTGGCAGTATATAAGTGCAATGGCCCTTTGTGTCCAGCTGTTTCCCCTTCTCTGTACCCCCTCCCTATCCCCACTAAGTATGGCCTTGAGGCCATGGTCCATCCTTAATCTCAGTGTGTAAATTCCTTAAACATGTCTAAGCACAATATTATGTACACATACATTTCAGGCTACTAGCTTGTGAAAGAAAATGTCCTGACCCCTTTAAATGACAAGTAACATTTGATAGCTTCTGTATCCAAATAATATTTATTATTAATTAAAGGACTAGCTACTACATTGGAAACATTTCTTGTCAAACAAATGGAGCCAGTAAATGGAAAGTTTCAATAGTTAAAATGTGACTTTTGAAAAACAGATTCTACATATATTAACCTTTTAATCTTTTAGATATCAATTTTTACATTTCTTTATTGTTTCACACCTTTCAGGTTATGAAACTAGCTTGTGTACTTGTAGAAATCAAATCAAAGATCTCCATGTTATGTTGCACACGCATGTACATGCAAACTCCAGCTCCTAAAGATATGCTATGCACATTAAATTGAAATCAAACAAACAATATAATTGGATATTTAACATACCTTGTAAACTGTGTCATCAATCCATAAAATGAACCTTTGGATTATAATATATCCTAAGAATTGTTGCACATAGTTCATCTCTTTGTAAATGCCTCCATCACTGTTTAAAACCTGGTGATGTCATGACCCTATATTCCAACACCCAATCAAAAGCCAGATTGTTTGTCATGTGATCATGGAAGAGGCTTCTCTTTGATTTGATGAAAAAAATATTATTTGAGCTTCACATATTTTTGAAAAATAGAAAAAAAAATAAAAACAAATTTAGCATTAAAAAATCAAGGCTTGTTTTAAAGCATAATTAATATATATAACCAGTTACTTCAATTTAGTTCATGAACATATAATTTGTGTTCATGAATAGTTCATGAATTAAAAAAAGTTCATGAACAATCTACTGATGTTCATGAACAGTTCATGAAAACCATATTTACTTATTATGTTCATGAACTATTCATGAAAAGTTCATGAAACTTCATGGACACTTCATGAACCAATGTTCATGAACTGGTTCATGAACTTTGTATGAAAAATTTAATGAACAATTCATGAACATTTACAGAAAGTTCATGAACATTCATGAACATTTCATGGTTCATGAAAGTTCATGAACATCAATTCGCAGGGGAGATCCGCTATTTAATGCAATTGTTATAAGGATCTGTATTTTAATCAGATTTGGTGTGGTTATGATATGAAGAACAATCTTTCATGAGAGAGCAATTGCAAAAAATAGCAACAACACATAGCACAGCCACGCCTGTATTATCATACATAGCACCTCTTTATAAGTCTTAGTCACAGCAATCTTTTAAACCGTAAATAAATTTTCACATATCTACATTTCTCTAAAACCAAGGATTTATAAGTCATCTACATCCTTGCTGAAATGAATAATCATAGCCTGCCGGCCTCCACTTATTGTCCCCCACAGGGTGTGAATATTCCACCTGTTGTCGATATGCAAGCCCGCTGTGATCCACATCGGGCACTTTCAGATTGATAAAAATATTTTTTCTGATAGAATCCATATATAAATGTATTGTTCTGACAATTCACAAACCTGCCGATTATGTTTCATCAACTATACAGTACCTGAACCGTATTACGTTCCCAGCCTAACGCAAACGCAACGCAAAAAAAATTGTCCGTTAGCTAACACTAACGATTGCTAATGCTAACGATAAACGATAAACGATTAACGCAATACCGGCTAACGATTAACGATTAACGCAAAACGCAAAACGATCAGCTATGATAAACCGGAAATACCATTGTTATAATCACGGACACGGCTTGACGGTAAATAAATTACGGATCTTGACGTTCTGAAATACAAACGAAAGTACAAGATAAATTGGGAGTATGTTAGGGATTAAAGTTTCTGTATATCCATATAAACATTTGCCTATGAAAACTATATGGACACGATGAAGCAAAGACGACAGTACCGATGCAAATTTCCTGTACAAAATGTACGTTTTCAAATGAATTACAAGTGCAACCGTATGTATGGAGAAAGAATGGTATTATTCTAAAGTGTCATATTTTACCCAATATTTTAAGAAATAACAAATTGTTACAACATCTCTTTACTGATAATCCACACAGTGAAGTCAAACTCGATAAGAAGTTTCCACTTCACACGTACGTTTACAAATATGTATTACAACCGTATGTATTAAGAGAGAATTTGTATCATTTAAAGAAATAATAAACAAATTGTTACAACAACACTTTATTGATAATATTACCGTCACAATGTCATAACTTTTAGTGAAGCGATCAGGCATATACTGGTACATGTACTTTAAATGAAACATTTTCACACTAACACATTTAAATGCAGTAAATCAAAATTTCCATCTATATATGTTTGATTTCTATTATTGATGTTTCATAACTCAACAATGGTAATAATAACATCTTATAGTGTTTCCCGCATCAATCACAAGTTTCAGGGATTTTTCAGATTGTCGAAAGGCTCTTCCGCTTACCATGCAAAATTGTATTCTCGGAATATTTGTTTCATAACTGATTACACGCTGTATATTACTAGGGTGTGCATTCATTTAAAGCTCATTGCTTACAATTGACTGGGCATCGATTTTAGGGTCGTACATGTACATTTACAAATGCACGTACATACGCCACGTACAGCTACTGTAATAAAGAATGAACATTTGAATTCGTGTTTCGCCATTTGCAGTTCTCTCATTTTATAGTTCATGCATATAATAAAGATATAAGGAATGAAAATATTTCACTTCAGTTATGTATATTCAAATTAAGTCAATTATGCATAATCATTGATGACAACAACGATGAAGATAGTGACCCACTGAATGCATACATGTATGTACATTGAAGATAACTGTAAAAATTGCATTGCGACAATTTTCTACGTATATTTGTAACTGGTGTAAGAAATATAGTTATTTGATCACATTTCACATCAAGCAACTCTTCAAATTACAGTTTAAACAAATTAATTATTCATACAATGTATAAGTGTAAGCTAATTCACTCCAACGTAATCTATAGGAAAGCACATTGCACACATCAAAACTTTGAAATACGACTGTACATATATATATGTACGTGAAATGTTCTGTCACAGTGTACATTTTTGTACGGGGCACAGGTAAGTTGGGTATAAAGTTAGTCTCCCTCCCAAGAAGGTGTTAATTAAAGGTGAACTCCGCCCGTGACCAGCTACAGGGGGTCGACACAAGGTAACACCAGTCGTGACCTATATACCTGTACAGGTAAAATACCTGTGCGCATCACGCTGGGAAATGAAGAGATTCCAGGTACAAATAACAACAAACACATGTGAGAAGGTGCCCGTGACTGTCCAGTTTTTATTGATATGAGCTTAAACATATATCCGTGTCTGATTTGACACCCGTACAGTACGTGTGAAGGCTTACAATGTATAACGTACCCCTGTTCAGTTCGAATTTCTCTACACGTTCTACATGTACTTGTAGGTATACTCGTACATTGCAAACATTTACATCATTTTATTCCATTTTCATATAAATAACAAGTACTAATTAATTGCGTTTAAAACTATGTACATGTAAATGCCAAAATCTCACCTATTCCCCGTGTTCAAACTCGTCATATTTAATGATTTTTAAATTTCATGAATTTATTTACAAGTCTCCTGAGTCCTTTTTGCGTTCTTCGTACATTGATAATATTTAACATAAACAAGAACAATATTATGCAGCCTGTCTGTAATAACATTTTTATATTTTTATTATCTGTTTTAGCTATTTTCTTTTGTAATCTTTCAGTTGTCTTGGATTTCTTTCTAAAATAATGCTTTTGACATTTAATATTCTGTAAGATAGTTTCGCTTAATATTTGAATTGCTTTCGCAGAAATCATAGTAATTACAAATATATATATGATATATGTTCTTGATACTAATAATAAAAAAGTGATAATCACATTAAGTTTTGAAATGTCATTTAAATACGAGTATTTCAAAACGTTTTCACGGATAGGAGGCTACGTCATGTATGCGGTCTTGTTACTGTCCATATTTTTATTTCAACCACATTTAACAAACATCCAAAAGAGATATAAAAATGGTATATGATAATCGCTTCTACACGAAGCGGTAAACGTAATATCATATCCGGATCGTCAAAGCATCTCACCGGCATTTGGTTCTATTTTTAGTGGATAACGTTAGCGGAATGGGTCCTGCTAACGATTAACGCAAGCGATTTCTAATGCAAATGATTGTAAACGCAACTAATGATTAATGATTGCTAACGCAAACGATAACGATTAATGATCAACGATTGCTAACACTAACGATTGCTAACGGAAATAACGCAAACGAAACGCAAATTTGGGAATGTTAAACGGTTCAGGTACTGTAAGTGGTAAAACCCAATACAAATACACATGCTGTTATTACACGGCACATGTTTGATTTACCGGACACAAAATGAAACACTCAACAAGTAAAAAGTCTTGAAATTAAAGAAAAGTCAACAAACTAACAAGAGATCCCAGAGGGATCTTGGCGCCCACTAAAGAATGATTTTATATCTGACAAAGGAAAGATGGATCTTTCTCTACTTTTTAAACTTTTTTAAACATACTACATATAAAATTTGAGACAGATCGCTTCAGTACCTTTTTTGAGAATAGCGGTAACAAACTTCAACTATCAAAATCCAAGATGACTCCTTGGTGGCCATCTTGTTGATCGATCGTTCCCAAATCACAATATGCACAACTAGGGCCCTAGGGTAACCTACATGTGAAAATTTGAGAAAGA
This sequence comes from Argopecten irradians irradians, assembly GCA_004382745.1. Lineage (NCBI taxonomy): Eukaryota > Metazoa > Mollusca > Bivalvia > Pectinida > Pectinidae > Argopecten > Argopecten irradians. The sequence goes on along the minus strand of SAYR01054905.1, from coordinate 66,808 downwards.
TCCATTCAATACTTTCTGAGAAATAAGCGATAACAAAACTTTGAATATAAAAATCCAAGATGGCTGCCTGGCAGCAATTTTGTTGACGATCGGTCCCAAAATGCAATATGCACAACTAGGTCCCTAGGGGAACCTACATATGAAATTTGAGACAGATCCCTTCAGTACTATCTGAGAAATAGCCATAACAAACTTTAACTATCAAAATCAAAGATGGCAGCCTGACGGCCATCTTGTTCACTGATAGGTCCAAATTGCAATATGCAAAACAAGGGCCCTAGGGGAACCTACATATTAAATTTGAGAAAGATCCCTTCAGCACTTTTTGAGAAAATAGGGATATCAAACCTTAACTCTCAAAATCCAAGATGGCCGCCTGGCGGCCATCTTGTTTCCTATCAGCCTCAAAATCTGTAGGGCACAACTAGGGACCAAGGGTAACCTTCATGTGAAGTTTGAACAAAATCCCCTTCCAGTAGTTCTCAAGAAATATTGATAACAAACTTCAACTGCCAAAATCAAAGATGGCTGCCTGGCGACCATCTTGTTTTCCGATCAGCCTCAAAATCTGTATGGGCACAACTTGGGACCAAGGGTAACCTCCATGTGAAGTTTGAACAAAAAATCCCTTCAGTAGTTCTCAAGAAATATCGTTAACAAACTTCGACTGCCAAAATCAAAGATGGCTGCCTGGCGGCCATCTTGTTTTTCCGATCAGCCTCAAAATCTGTATGACACAAATATGGGACCAAGGGGACCCTCCATGTGAAGTTTGAACAAAATCCCTGCAGCAGTTTTTAGAAATAGTCATAACAAGCATTGTTTACGGACGGACGCCGGACGCCGGATGCCGGACGCCGGACGCCGGCCGGCGGCGACAGACGACGGACCACGGACGCAGGGCGATTTGAATAGCCCACCAGCTGATGATGGTGGCTAAAAAATATACATTGCGAAAACTGAATAATGGGTTGTCATTTGATTTTACCCATTTTTTTTAATTATATTTCTGTCTTAGTAATTTGTAGGCATTTCCTATTTGGTAAAATTGTCATATTTGAAGCGCGAGACTTCTAATGAGAAGCACCATGGCGGCCAAGTGAGCCGTGAGGGAGATGTGAGCCATTGAAATGTGCTTACATACATGCTTTAGATGTGATTAGGTGGGCCAAATATAAATAATCAATTTTAAAGATATGCTCCACCGCTGACTGGTATTTTTTCTCTATCAGAAGAGGATGATTATGTTATTTTTCTTCAGTTTATGAAAAGTTAGATAATTTTACATCATTATCACTATAGAATCAGTTTGAACTTCTAATTTTATTTCGAGATAAATATTACAAAAATATATTTGTGGCATCCCAAAAAAAATATCTGTGGCACTATATCATATATGGAATGAATTACTGACTGTGCATGCACGAAAAGCAGTTATAAATTATTTTATATCATTTCTTTTTGTTAAGTAGACATAAATAAACACGATTAAACACGAATAATTGTTCAAATGATGAGTATCATTTATGCCCCTGTCAGCGGTGCACAGAAGCAGCTTTAAGTTACAAATGTTAGATATTCTTGAATTTAATTGAAAATTATTATTATTTGACACACATGAATTGAATCATTTTTCAACCACTGGTAACAGGTTTGCAACACTTCTGTCAAATGGGATGGAATTGTAGCTCTGGTGACAACTATTTGTCAGAACTGCATTGCACTCCTGTTACTTATCATGTTTAAGGAACCTCGATCCTGCCGGGTGACCGGCTGTCAGCGAGCGAGTGATTACATCTTTGTAAGTAATTATATACCTGTTTGTTATCAATTAACCTTAAAATTCCAGGTCAATATTTCCCCACCAGAGCTTAAGTGTACACCATGTAAATCTACATAAAATAATAAATATCTGTAATAAATGAACTAATTAAAATCATTTCGATGTATTTAATTACGAATGAAGATGGTGTGGCCTTGGAGCGAGTTTACTAAAGATCGTAAACGTTGTCTTAAATGTAGACGTAGACGTAACCTACCACATCCTTGCCGTTTTACTGAAAAGTCGTAGGCTTACGTTTACTTCTACGTTTACGTAAAAATCTACTAGTGCCAGGGAGTAGATGTAAACTTACACGTAGCGAGTATGTATTCTATATCCTCAGTTCTTATATCATTTGTGATGGAGAAAATGAGGACTTTTCGCCAAAAAGAATATTTTAGAGATACACGTTTTCACTTTTTACGATAAATTATTTCTCAAAATCTCTCTTACGGAGTCAGCTATAAGATGCTTATTTTTAGGCTTATATAAACGGCCATTTCGTTATTGAATTTATACATTATAAGCGAAATAACTAAACACTTTAACTACTGTAAGTAAACATTGAATATAAAGAAAACTAACGACTGTAAACATGAAATTTACGCTTTATAATCACAATGAAATCTAAGTGTGAAAATTCCCCCCCATGCGTAATGTTTTTGATATGATTAAATTTTATTCGATTTCATACTAAATCCGACTTTCTGATTGGCAGGTTCTTTTTTCTATTTATTAACTTTGAAGAAAAAACATCGAGAGAATGGTGCAAAAACAATGCTTGAATGAAAGTAATTTTAACGGTGTATTTATCGAAAATAAATTGGCATCCGAATTGTGGAGCTTAACATTTTCCAGATACATGCATGTCTGTCCTTATTAAGTCATCTGGCCGTCACTCAAACGCTGCCAGTATAATCTTTACATGTACAATGTAGTTTATCGTACTTTGTCCGTCAGCGTTCCAGCGTTCGGAAATTTCGTTACGTTTTATAGACTTTTTCTCAATATGGTCCATCCTGATATTCTAAGAGCTGAAAAAAAGGCCCCTGTTATCAAAATATTTTCTATTTACATTAATGCTCCTACATCAAAAAATTTTCTATTTACATAAGGCCCCTATATCAAATATTTTCTATTTACATAAAGCCCCCTGTATAAAGATATTTTCTATTTACATAAGGCCCCTATATCAAATATATTTTCTATTTACATAAGGCCCTTATATCAAAATATTTTCTATTTAACATAAGGCTCCTACATCAAAATTATTTTCTATTTACATAAGGCCCCTATATCAAAACATTTTCTATTTACATAAGGCCCCTGCTATCAAAATATTTTCTTATTTACATAAGGCTCCTACATCAAAATATTTTCTATTTACATAAGGGCCCCCTATATCAAAATATTTTTTATTTACTCCCAATATCTGACACATGTAGCAATTTACCTGAAGTATATCTTTTACAAGAAAGATTTTAGCAGACAGCTTTTTGTAAAATGCTATTGCCTAAAAAACCCTGTCAAAACCAATAACTAATAAAGTACTAATCAATTTTTCATAATGGATGTAGTTTTGTCAATCAAGTGTCACAAATAATCACCATAGCCTCTCATATAAACAATGGAGAATATTTGCTATTCACAAAAGTTAATTCATTTTTTTTAAATGCTCATCAATCCAAGCATTTTACTTTTTTAA
>SAYR01054905.1:53147-63256 GCA_004382745.1 Argopecten irradians irradians | reverse complement strand
AGGTGTCTCAATAAAGCTCTTAACACATCAAATCAATATATGAATCTTATAAATTTCTCTTGACAACATTTGGCGAGTAAAATTTAGAGGTCACTCGCCAATTGGCTAGTCATTCCCAAGTGCTACTTTGAGGCCTGACTTAGTCTAATTCCGAGCATTTTTAAATTGTTGACTTCGGGCGGTGTAATCGCCGGAGCGGAAATTACATGAAGACATTGAGTTTCGAAATATTAATAAGTTGCGAGAAATAATGCTTGTATGTCACAGGTTTAGTAGTTGATTATTTCTATTTTATGTATGACCATTTATATAGAAAGAAATACACTCTAAAAGTGATTTTTCTCGTTGAATAAATACATGCAATAGGTACCCTGTGCACTGCACATAAAACTTAAACAAATTCTAATATAAGATAACCAAAAATAGCAATTTAGTATATATACCATAAAAGCTGAGAAAACACTGATCAAAATAATTCATTTTATAATTCATTACGTACGTACAAATAATTTCAACGGAATTTTAACTTTGACGTCATCGGTACAAAATAAGAACCTGTGTGATGGAGATGGACAAAGATTTTAGCGAACACTTACAAGGGATATTAATTGCCTATAGAATAATGAATTTTTAAACATTTTTTGACATTTGAAAAACAAATATATCATGCTGACGGTCCAGTGATATCTATTTATAGTAGTAGGCCCAACCGGGATGCATGGATGATCACTTTCGATTTACAACACGTACGGACCATGTGCAGATGCATGCGGTATATTTTAGCTATACAAAGTAAACTTGTTACCAAAATATGCGTGACCCACATTCTGATGTTATTTTAACAATATGTACTAAAAACTTAGTTGTTAAATATGAATATGTACTGCATGCCAGTCCAACATACATATGCATGTAGGCCATATGTATGTTGGGTAAGTACATCTGAATTTCTTTAAACACTACTGTACTGTACAAAAATTATGATATAAGAATGAAATTCAGCGATACGTGTTATGTATATGTAAAAAAAAAGTCACGGTGCCCCCCGTACAGGTATGATCCCCTTTTTTGTTTCTGTGTGTCATTATTGTTCTATAGAGATATTCAGGGCAAATCTTATACCCTGTTGAACCACATTACTCTCTCCCAAGTGAATTATGATTAGGTATCAAACCTCTCTCTAACGATTTCCTGGTATTCTGAGAACGAAGTTACAATGTACTTACCTTTATATTGCAAGTGTAATTTGCATAAAGTTGGATCATTACACTAGTGAAGAGAACCCATTTCATTTCTCACAATTTAATTGACACTCTTGTAAATTATTACTACATGTACCTAATACTTGCCATTTCATTACGGTATGATAGGCAATAATCACGCTAACGTTTAATTCAAATAGTCTAGTCTATTCATTTTGACATATCTTATAATGAAGTCAAAATAAAATAGTGGGTACATAAAAGTTCGTCATAACTGCCTTTGATTTTGTATTTCATTTCAGGTAAACGAAATGAGTTCTCATAGATTTTGTATGAAATAACATAAAAATGATGTGGGTGTACGGTAGTCTATGGTAGCTACATATGTACGCGCCTGATCCGGCACCTCTTCCTTGAATGCGTGAAGGGGGCAAATAAAGATTATAGACAAGTTTCATTGAAATTCTCAAAATCCACTAAAAGAGGTTTCAGTTCTCAAAAATACCCCCCCCCCCCCCCCAAAAAAAAAAAAATGCAAAAAAGCCAACATTCTTCGTACCAAGGATTTATAAGTGAGATATACGTCCTTGTTCGTACATATACCTAAGAGTGCACACACTCTGTAAAGCCATTTACTGTCAACAATAGGTTTACAAACCTTCTTAAGAATGACATTAAATGCAATTGTGCATCATTCCCTCATTCTATCATTCTATGGACAGAGGTAACGGTCAATCAGAGGTGATATCACAAAATATATATATATATATATATTATGCCACAAGATGAAAACATGCAGTTCAAGTTTATTTTAATTTAAAGGCACATTTCAAGAAAGATTATATATTTTTGATAACATATTTCTCAACATTTGATTTTAAACACTATTTTTTCAATAAATGGCACAAATCATTCCTACATTTGCAAAGAATTTAACATATCTCATTTTAGATTCACAAGAAATTCATGCCAGTAGGAACGAGGATTCCTACGTCTTTTCGTAAGTTACGCAAACAAGTTACGAACACCTTTGTGAAAAGCACTTACGAATTTCGTAAGTTTTGCGTAACTTTTTCGTAAATATTTACGAACGTTCGTAAGTTACGAAGCTTTGTAAAACGATACCCAGGTTCATGAATAGTTCATGGACAGTTCATGAATAGTTTATGAACAGTTCATGAACATTTGATGAACTGTTCATGAACATTAAATGGCCAAATGAAAATAGTAAACAATGCTTCATGAACTAAATTGATGACAGTTCATGAATATTTAGTTCATGAACTGCATCATAACCAGTTTGATACTGAATCAAAATTTATAATGAATTACAACTTCAGCAATCATACTTTAATATTGAAAACCAAATTCATTAAAATGTCTCCAGCTGACATGTTTATTTTTCAAGCAATGAATTTTCTTTTAAGGAGAAAATACTATAGATTATAAATAGATGTCATAATAACATATACATTACATACAATTTTAAAATCAATATATATAATTATTATATATAAGTCTGTTTTGTTTTTAAAGAGTTGAAAAAATTTCCTTTGTTTGCAAATATTTTGAATAAACCTGTCTATTGTAGTTCAGTGGTGAAGTTTACACTGACAGTATATAAGTGCAAGGGCCCTTTGTGTCCAGCTGTTTCCCCTTTTCTGTACCCCCTCCCTATCCCCACTAAGTATGGCCTTGAGGCCATGGTCCATCCTTAATCTCAGTGTGTAAATTCCTTACACATGTCTAAGCACAATATTATGTACACATACATTTCAGGCTACTAACTTGTGAAAGGAAATGTCCGGACCCCTTTCAATGACTAGTTACATTTGATAGCTTCTGTATCTATAAAATGCTAATATTTATTATGAATTAAAGTACTAGCTACCATGTATATTAACTGATTCTGACTACATTGGAAGCATTTCTCGTCAAACAAATGGAGCCAGTAAATGGAAAGTTTCAATAGCTAAAAAATGTGACTTTTGAAAAGCAGATTCTACATATATATAGTAACCTTTTAATCTTTAACCTTTCAGGTTATGAAATTAAGCTTGTGTACTTGTAGAAATCAAATCAAAGATCTCCATGTTATGTTGCACACACATGTACATGCAAACTCCAGCTCCTAAAGATATGCTATGCACATTAAATTGAAATCAAACAAAGAAGATAATAAGGTATTTAACATACCTTGTAAACTGTGTCATCAATCCATAATATGAACCTTTGGATTGTAATATATCCTAAGAATTTTTGCACATAGTTCATCTCTTTGTTAATGCCTCCATCACTGTTTAAAATCTGGTGATGTCATGACCCTATATTCCAGCACCCAATCAAAAGCCAGATTGTTTGTCATGTGATCATGCATGAGCTAGGCTTCTCTTTGATTTTATGAAAAATTAAATTTTTTTTTTCGAGCTTCACATATTTTTAAAAAATAGAAGAAAAAAATAAACCAAATTTAGCATTAAAAAATCAAGGTATGTTTTTAAAGCATAATTAATATATAACCAGTTACTTCAATTTAGTTCATGAACATATAATTTATGTTCATTAATAGTTCATGAATTAAAAATAAGTTCGTGAACAATCTACTGATGTTCATGAACAGTTCATGAAAACCATATCTAAATATTATGTTCATGAACTATTCATGAATAGTTCATGAAACTTCATGGACACTTCATGAACCAATGTTCATGAACTGGTTCATGAACTTTGTATGAAAAATTTAATGAACAATTCATGAACATTTACAGAAAGTTTATGAACATTCATGAACATTTCATGGTTCATGAAAGTTCATGAACATCAATTCGCAGGGGATGTTTGGATGACCTTTATACCACGTGTACTTCATATCAAATGCATTTTCTACACCTTACTATACATCAATTGAAAAACCTATTTTGTCCCAGTAAACAGACATATACAATTAATGTTGTTGAGCTCTTTGGGCAAGAAAATAATTCTGACGGGTTTCTGTTAATTATTTCGTCCCCTGAAATTAACTGTCAAGATTCTGCAGGCAGCAATTTGATTGGCTATTTCCAAATGTCACCTAGACAGAACCCCTAATGGGATTTTCTCAGATCCTCTAAACAAACGAAGTGTAAATAAGGATCTGTATTTTAATTAGATTGAGTCACGCCAACCAATCATAGCCGAGTTCACATCCTTCCTTTGTCTGATTGCACTATCAACTCACGATCACGGTAGCTACTGGATGATAAATCACACACGGTCAAAATACCAACATTGGTTGTATTTTGTCAGTATAACACCATATTAACCTCATCAAATGTCTACAATTGTTAGAATATAAATAAGTCATGTGGAATAATAGGGTACACGGCAGAAAATAAATACCAAGTAATTTTGTATTATTGGTAAAAACAATAACATTATTCTTTGTTTTGTACATTGCGATTTCATCTTGTTTTCTTTTTTGTTTTCAGAATAAAGTTGTTGATGTTGACGGAACAAAGGTAAAATTACAGGTAAGAATATCTGATACACCTTTATAATTAAAACTTCGGTAGAAATCAAATCTGTCAAATTGGAATATCATCTTATTCTTCATGCAGCCTAAAATGTAACTAACGGTTTCAATTGTTTTTGTGACCAACAGTTTTGCTACCAGGGTTTTATTTTTTCTCCTTCATTTTGTTTCTAGTATTATTTTGTAATCAGATATTGATTAAAAATCTGTTTGAAAATTTCCATTTTCACTTGGAGTAAAATTTGTAGTATTTATATGTGTACAGGGTGACAGCCTGTCCATTCTAGGGTGTCACAGCTGAGGACAACAGCTGGTCCTAAATCCACCACTGTATCTATACGGCCATATAATCAACACAGTATATCACTGGTCTCGGCTGTACTGGTGAATTGTCCCTATGAAATCCGTCCTGTTATATTAAGGATTAATTATAACATTTATTGGGAAAAAACCCCGCTGATATTAGAAGTTGGGCCTGACATATTCAGAGTACAGAAATAAGTTGTTTCTGCATTTATAGATTCTAATTAAATAGTATAAGGATCAAACAACTTTGTTGTATGATTTGCTACAACTCTTGATTAATGTTAACATATGGCAACTCTCCCTTCTAAGAGAATTAGTATGGGAGATATTACTTTAGGATTAATTGCATAGATTTGCATTGTTGTTTCAAACACTACCATAAATATTAGATATATATATCAATAACAACTATCATAAAAGCTACAATTGTAGGCTTCTGTTTCAATAATATTTTCAAACCCCCAGACGACGTACATTATACATTGTATGTAGGGCTTACTCTCCGACAATCACAGTAGTTATAACAAACAAGATTTGTCAGCCCCTTGAGCTGAATAAAAGGCATTGTCGTGTTACTACCGTAGTAACATGTCGTTTTGGTTAAACTTTTCCAACTCAAGACTGTTGTTGTCCTCACATATCTTATCCATTTGCCTGCAACGAATATGTTACATATACAAATAGGATGCACATGTTGTAGCGAACAACACAGCATTGGGACGTCATCGTCATTAAACTTTACGTTATACAACATAGTATATTTATCGTACGCACAGAAGCATTTCTCAAAGAGTACGATAGTGACATAAACAATGTGACTTTTCTACATTTGTATTTACACATGTACAGGTATATGTATGTGTTTAAACCTATTTTGATACATGTTCCTCGATCGTATGTTCTATACTGAAAAGACTAAGAATTTCTGATACGGACCATCATATATTCATCCGCTTGGCTTCAAATTACGTGTGACATACTCAATCTATCGAAAAATAAAATTGTCAAAGTAGCCGTTGGTTGAAATCAATTCACCACTGACTAAATATTGCTTGTTACTGTAGCCAAAGTTTAGATGTTAATGTGATGTTACACTTACTAAGGTTTAGATGTTTATGTCATATAACCCTTACTAAGGTTTAGTTGTTTATGTGATGTTACCCTTACTTAGGTTTAAATGTTAATGTGACGTTACCCTTACTTAGGTTTAGATGTTAATGTGATATTACCCTTACTTAGGTTTAGTTGTTTATGTGACGTTACCCTTACTTAGGTTTAGATGTTAATGTGATGTTACACTTACTAAGGTTTAGTTGTTTATGTGACGTTCCCCTTACTTAGGTTTAGATACTTATGTGACGTTACCCTTACTAAGGTTTAGATGTTTATGTGACGTTACCCTTACTAAGGTAGAGATATTTATGTGATGTTACCCTTACTTAGGTTTAGATGTTTATGTGATGTTACCCTTACTTAGGTTTGGATGTTAATGTGATGTTACTCTTACTTAGGTTTAGATGTTTATGTGACGTTACCCTTACTAAGGTTTAGATGTTAATGTGATGTTACTCTTACTTAGGTTTAGATGTTAATGTGACATTACCCTTACTTAGGTTGAGATATTTATGTGATGTTACCCTTACCAAGGTTTAGATGTTAATGTGACATTACCCTTACTTAGGTTAAGATATTTATGTGACGTTACCCTTACTAAGGTTTGGATGTTAATGTGATGTTACTCTTACTTAGGTTTAGATGATTATGTGATGTTACCCTTACTTAGGTTTGGATGTTAATGTGATGTTACCCTTACTTAGGTTTAGATGTTAATGTGATATTACCCTTACTAAGGTTTGGATGTTAATGTGATGTTACCCTTACTTAGGTTTAGATGTTAATGTGATGTTACCCTTACTAAGGTTTAGATGTTTATGTGACGTTACCCTTACTTAGGTTTAGATGTTAATGTGACGTTACCCTTACTAAGGTTTAGATGTTAATGTGACGTTACCCTTACTAAGGTTTAGTTGAATGTTTATGTGATGTTACCCTGACTAAGGATTAGTTGTTTATGTGATGTTACCCTTACTTAGGTTTAGATATTTATGTGATGTTACCCTTACTTAGGTTTAGATGTTAATCTGATGTTATCCTTACTTAGGTTTAGATATTTATGTGACGTTACCTTACTTAGGTTTAGATATTTATGTGATGTTACCCTTACTTAGGTTTAGATATTTATGTGATGTTACCCTTACTAAGGTTGAGATATTTATGTGATGTTACCCTTACTTAGGTTTAGATATTTATGTGATGTTTCCTCTACTTAGGTTTAGATATTTATGTGACGTTACCTTACTTAGGTTTAGATGTTTATGTGACGTTACCCTTACTAAGGTTTAGATGTTTATGTGATGTTACTCTTACTTAGGTTTAGATGTTAATGTGACGTTTCCCTTACTAAGGTTTAGATGTTTATGTGATGTTACCCTTACTAAGGTTTAGATGTTTATGTGACGTTACCCTTACTTAGGTTTAGATGTTTATGTGACGTTACCCTTACTTAGGTTTAGATATTTATGTGATGTTACCCTTACTAAGGTTTAGATTTTTATGTGACGTTACCCTTACTAAGGTTTAGATGTTTATGTGATGTTACTCTTACTTAGGTTTAGATATTTATGTGATATTACTCTTACTTAGGTTTAGATGTTTATGTGATGTTACCCTTACTTAGGTTTAGATGTTTATGTGATGTTACCCTTACTAAGGTTTAGATGTTTATGTGATGTTACCCTTACTAAGGTAGAGATATTTATGTGACGTTACCCTTACTTAGATTTAGATATTTATGTGATGTTACCCTTACTTAGGTTTAGATATTTATGTGATGTTACCCTTACTTAGGTTTAGATATTTATGTGATATTACCCTTAATTAGGTTTAGATGTTTATGTGATGTTACCCTTACTAAGGTTTAGATGTTAATGTGACGTTACCCTTACTTAGGTTTAGATGTTTATGTGACGTTACTCTTACTAAGGTTGAGATATTTATGTGACGTTACCCTTACTTAGGTTGAGATATTTATGTGAGTTTACCCTTACTTAGGTTTAGATATTTATGTGATGTTACCCTTACTTAGGTTTAGATATTTATGTGATATTACCCTTAATTAGGTTTAGATGTTTATGTGATGTTACCCTTACTAAGGTTTAGATGTTAATGTGACGTTACCCTTACTAAGGTTTAGATGTTTATGAGATGTTACCCTTACTAAGGTTGAGATATTTATGTGACGTTACCCTTACTAAGGTTTAGATGTTTATGTGATGTTACCCTTACTTAGGTTTAGATATTTATGTGATGTTACCCTTACTAAGTTTTAGATGTTTATGTGACGTTACCCTTACTTAGGTTGAGATATTTATGTGACGTTACCCTTACTAAGGTTTAGATGTTTATGAGATGTTACCCTTACTAAGGTTTAGATATTTATGTGACGTTACCCTTACTAAGGTTAAGATATTTATGTGACGTTACCCTTACTAAGGTTTAGATATTTATGTGACGTTACCCTTAATAAGGTTAAGATATTTATGTGACGTTACCCTTACTTAGGTTTAGATGTTAATGTGACGTTACTCTTACTAAGGTTTACATGTTTATGTGATATTACCCTTAATTAGGTTTAGATGTTTATGTGATGTTACCCTTACTAAGGTTTAGATATAATGTGACGCTACCCTTACTTAGTTTTAGATGTTTATGTGACGTTACCCTTACTTAGTTTTAGATATTTATGTGATGTTACCCTTACTAAGGTTGAGATATTTATGTGATGTTACCCTTACTTAGGTTTGGATGTTAATGTGATGTTACCCTTACTTAGGTTAAGATGTTTATGTGATGTTACTCTTACTTAGGTTTAGATATTTATGTGACGTTACCCTTACTTAGGTTTGGATGTTAATGTGATGTTACCCTTACTTAGGTTTAGATGTTTATGTGATATTACTCTTACTTAGGTTTAGATATTTATGTGATATTACCCTTAATTAGGTTTAGATGTTTATGTGATGTTACCCTTACTAAGGTTTAGATGTTAATGTGACGCTACCCTTACTTAGGTTTAGATGTTTATGTGACGTTACCCTTACTAAGGTTTAGATGTTAATGTGATGATACCTTTACTTAGGTTTAGATGTTAATGTGATATTACCCTTACTTAGGTTTAGATGTTTATGTGATGTTACCCTTACTAAGGTTTAGATATTTATGTGACGCTACTCTTACTTAGGTTTAGATGTTAATGTGATGTTACCCTTACTTAGGTTTAGATGTTTATTTGATATTACCCTTACTAAGGTTTAGATGTTTATGTGACGTTACCCTTACTTAGGTTTAGATATTTATGTGACGTTACCCTTACTAAGGTTTGGATGTTTATGTGACGTTACCCTTACTTAGGTTTAGATATTTATGTGATGTTACCCTTACTTAGGTTTAGATATTTATGTGATATTACTCTTACTAAGGTTTAGATATTTATGTGACGTTTTCCTTAATAAGGTTAAGATATTTATGTGACGCTACCCTTACTAAGGATTAGTTGTTTATGTGATGTTACCCTTACTTAGGTTTAGATACTTATGTGACGTTTCCCTTACTAAGGTTTAGATATTTATGTGATATTACCCCTGTCAATTGAAGCTATGAAAACCATGGTTGACCATGGTTAAACCATGGTTAACCATTGCCCAGGAACCATGGTTATCCATGGTTAACCATGGTTTTGACTTCTACGTTAAATGGCCAACCATGGTCAAGCATGGTTAAGCATGGTTGATGTTGGAACCATGGTTATATGTAAACCATGGTCAAACCATGGTTAAACCATGGTTTATAAACCATGGTCAAACCATGGTTAAGCATGGTAAGTAACCATGGTTGAAGGCCCAGGCGGAATATCTTCCCAAATACCATGGTTAAACCTAGTAAAACCATGGCCAACCATGGCCCATACACCATGGTTGGTCATGTTCAACCATGGTCATGGTAATTGACTATGGTCAAAACACATGGTTTAT
>SAYR01054905.1:17259-50471 GCA_004382745.1 Argopecten irradians irradians | reverse complement strand
ATGTTAATGTGACGTTACCCTTACTAAGGTTTAGATGTTAATGTGATGTTACCCTTACTTATGTTTAGATATTTATGTGATGCTACCGTTACTTAGGTTTAAATGTTAATGTGACGTTACCCTTACTAAGGTTTAGATGTTAATGTGATGTTACCCTTACTTAGGTTTAGATATTTATGTGACGTTACCCTTACTAAGGTTTAGATATTTATGTGATATTATTATTACTAAGGTTTAGATACTTATGTGATGTTTCCCTTAATAATGTTTAGATATTTATGTGACGCTACCCTTACTAAGGTTTAGATATTTATGTGATGTTACCCTTACTTAGGTTTCGATATTTATGTGATGTTGCCTTACTTAGGTTTAGATGTATATGTGATGTTTCCCTTACTAAGGTTTAGATGTTTATGTGATGTTACCCTTACTATGGTTTATATGTTTATGTGACGTTACCCTTACTAAGGTTTGGTGTAATGTGATGTTACCCTTACTTAGGTTTAGATGTTTATGTGACGTTACCCTTACCAAGGTTTAGATGTTAATGTGACGTTACCCTTACTAAGGTTTAGATGTTAATGTGATGTTACCCTTACTTATGTTTAGATATTTATGTGATGCTACCCTTACTTAGGTTTAAATGTTAATGTGACGTTACCCTTACTAAGGTTTAGATGTTAATGTGATGTTACCCTTACTTAGGTTTAGATGTTTAGATATCCCATGTCTGTTTACGATTTACAGAGGGGACTTATAAAGGGAGGTATCTTGCTATATAATTAATATTAGACAGGTCTGATATCGCTTGTCTGTGAATGATTTACAGAATGGACTTATAAAGTGAGGTAACTTGTTATATGTTTAATATTAGACGGGTCTGATGTCCCAGGTCTGTGAATAATTTACAGAGGGGACTTATAAAGGGAGGTAACTAGTTACAGATCGGTCCATTAAAATTATCGAAATGTCTCGCTGTCTCCGCGTCGGCTTATCTGACTTATAAAGTGAGGTAACTTGTTATATGTTTAATATTAGACGGGTCTGATGTCCCAGGTCTGTGAATGATTTACAGAGGGCACTTATAAAGGGATGTAATGTGTTATATAATAAATATTAGAAGTGTCTGATATCCCATGTCTGTGAATGATTTACAGAGAGGATTTATAAAGGGAGATTACTTGTTATATAATAAATATTAGACAGGTCTAATATCCCAGGTCTGTGAATGATTTACAGAGGGGACTTATAAAGGGAGGTAACTAGTTATATGATTAATATTAGACAGGTCTGATATCGCTTGTCTGTGAATGATTTACAAAATGGACTTATAAAGTGAGGTAACTTGTTATATGTTTAATATTAGACGGGTCTGATGTCCCATGTCTGTGAATGATTTACAGAGGGGACTTATAAAGGGACGTAATGTGTTATATAATAAATATTAGAAGTGTCTGATATCCCATGTCTGTGAATGATTTACAGAGAGGATTTATAAAGGGAGATTACTTGTTATATAATAAATATTAGATAGGTCTAATATCCCATGTCTGTGAATGATTTACAGAGGGGACTTATAAAGGGAGGTAACTAGTTATATGATTAATATTAGACGGGTCTGATATCCCTTGTCTGTGAATGAATTACAGAGGGGACTTATAAAGGGAGGTAACTTGTTTTATTAATAAGACAGATTTTATATGTCAGACCTAAATATGGTAGATAACTACATATATCGGGGCTTTAAAAAACTGGGTCATCATGAATCAACATTTAAATTAATGGAGGAGATTTTTAGCCCACTATCATCAGATGGTCGGCTAATCAAATCCAATATTAAAAATTCAAGCTAGCTAGCTTCCATCCCTTCCGTCTGTTAACATTTCTTGTTACTGCTATTTCTCAGAAAGGGCTGAAGGGATCTTTCTCAAATTTCATAAGTAGTTTCCTCTAGGGCCCTAGTTGTGCATATTGCATTTTGGGACCGATCGGTCAACAAGATGGCCACCAGGCCGCCATCTTTGATTTTGATAGTTAAAGTTTGTTACCGCTATTTCTCAGAAAGTACTGAAGGGATCTCTCTCAAATTTCATGTGCAGGTTCCTGAAGGGTCTAGTTGTGCATTTTGCATTGTGGGATCGATCGGGCAACAAGATAGCCGACATGCCACCATCTTGGCTTTTCATAATTGAAGTTTGTTACCACTATTTCTCTGAAAGTGCTGAAGTGATCAGAGTGTCTCAGATTTTATATGTAGGTTCCCCTAGGACCTTAATTATGCATTGACGACAGGTAGCCATCTTGCATTTTAATAATTGAAGTTTGTTATATATCTGAGTAATATGTAGTTAAAGTTTGAAAAGCAGAGAAAAGATCCCTCTTCAATTGTCAGACGTAGATCGTTCTTTGGTGGGTGCCAAGATCCCTCTGGTTTGTATCAAATTGATTAGACCTAGCTGCCTTCCACAAATGTAATCAGAACAGAAAATATTGATATATAACCTGTAGATTGTCCACTGAGTATGTAGGCATGAGCCCTACAGTGCTTCAAGTCTGTAGTGTCAGGTTTTACTATACAACACTTAAAACTTTGGTAGATTAAAATAGCAGAAGAATCAGTGTCAGTTGTAAATGAATGGTTTTAAAGTCTTGCAGAATTGTGAAAATTGCCTGTAGTCACTTCCTAGTGTTGATTAATTTAATTTCATCTTAAATCCAGCCACTTTAAAATAGTGAGAAATGCACAGTTTTCAGTCACTGAGATTGGATATCTAAATACGCAATTAAAGAGACATTTCTGTAGAAGTCTCATGTGTTATAAAGTACAGTCAAACTCGGTTAATACGAACTCGAAGGGACCACAGGAAAACTTCAAGATATACGAGGGTTCGAATTAAGCAAATTCTCAAGTCAACTGTCAATCTCTTCACTTAAGTATACACTCAATGTACTAGTTCTGTAACGTAAGCAACAAATGTGTCAAAATTGTATATTTACTGTGGAAACAGCTGATATTAAAATCCTTGGGGAATGGAAAATATCTTCAAAATTATTCAGATTTCAATATAAACCAAGGAAAAAGATGATGGTATTGTGTGAACATGGATTAAGCAGTATTTCAATATTCAATATACCAGGGTAGCATGGTATTTTGAATCATGGTACATTGACCCTGGGGTCAATATACCATTATGGTGAAGTGACCCCGGGGTCAAAATACCATTATGGTGAAATGAACCCCCCATGGTAAAATTACCCCCCTCCCCTTCTAAAAGTTACTATAACACTTGAAGACATTTTTTTTCTCATTAATGATAACCTCCAAATTGGGATTAAGTTAGACCTATGGCAAGCAGTGGAATGTTTTTTTTTTTTTTTTTTTTTTTGGGGGGGGGGGCTCAAAATACCTTTTCAACTGACATATAACTGCCTTAAGCTACAATAAAATCATATATATTATGATTTCAGTTGATATTAAGTACTATTTACAAAACCTCATGACTATGAGAACTTAAACTTAGACTTTAAAAGGGGAGGGGGGGGGTCAAAATACCATGGCCATGGCCCCCTCCCCCCATTCCTACTCCAGTTTTTACTTTTCAACTGACATTTAGCTGCCTGAAGATCCAATAAAATCATATATATATATTATGATTTCAGTTGATATTAAGTTACAAAATACTAATGACTATGAGAACTTAAGCTTAGAAGGGGAAAAGGGTGGGGGTCAAAATACCATATAGCCATCCCCATCCTCAGGTGAATTTCTTTTTAGCTCACCTGGCCTGAAGGGCTGGTGAGCTTATGTCATGGCCCGGCGTCTGTCATCTGTCGTCCATCCATCCGTCCGTCCGTCAACATTTCCTTTAAATCGCTACTAGTCATAGAGTTCTAGATGGATTGTAACCAAATAAGGCCACAAACATCCTTGGGAGGAGGGGAACAGAGTTTGTATAAATCTTGGCTCTGACCCTCCTGGGGCAGGAGGGGCAGGGCCCAATAGGGGAAATAGAGGTAAATCCTATAAATCGCTACTTGTCATAGAGTTCTGCATGGATTGTAACCAAATTTGGCCACAAACATCCTTGGGGGGAGAGGAATAGAGCTTGTATAAATTTTGGCTCTGACCCACCTGGGGCAGGAGGGGCGGGACCCAACAGGGGAAATAGAGGTAAATCCTATAAATCGCTACTTGTCATAGAGTTCTGCATTTAATGTAACCAAATTTGGCCTGAAGCATCCTTGGGGGAAGGGGAACAGAGTTTGTATAAATCTTGGCTCTGACCCCCCTGGGGCAGGAGGGGCGGGGCCCAATTGGGTAAATAGAGGTAAATCCTATAAATCGCTACTTGTCATAGAGTTCTGCATGGATTGTAACCAAATTTGGCCACAAGCATCCTTGGGGATAGGGGAATAGAGCATGTATAAATTTTGGCTTTGACCCCCCCCCCCCCCCCTGGGGCAGGAGGGGCGGGACCCAACAGGGGAAATAGAGTTAAATCCTATAAATTGCTACTTGTCATATAGTTCTGCATTTAATGTAACCAAATTTGGCTTGAAACCCTTGGGGGAAGGGGAACAGAGTTTGTATAAATCTTGGCTCTGACCCCGTTGGGGCAGGAGGGGTGGTGCCCAATAGGGTAAATAGAGGTAAATCCTATAAATCGCTACTTGTCATAGAGTTCTGCATAGATTGTAACCAAATTTGGCCACAAACATCCTTGAGGGGAGGGAAATAGAGCTTGTATAAATCTTGGCTATGACCCCCCTGGGGCAGGAGGGGCGGGGCCCAAAAGGAGAAATCGAGGTAAATCCTTTAAATCGCTACTAGTCACAGAGTTCTGCATTTTATGTTACTTAATTTGGCCTGAAGCATCTTTGGGGGAAGGGGAACAGAGTTTGTATAAATCTTGGCTTTGACCCCCCTGCAATTTTGAGCAAAAAAATCATGATATTTACAATTTTGCATTGTTATCTTAATTGTGAAATTTATGTTATGTTGAAGAAAATGAGATAAAAGATAAGTAATAAATTTCAACGTATTAAAGCAAATTCAGTTTAAATCTTATAACCAGGACAGCCAAACATCTTTGATTTTTTTGGTCACCTATAATGAATTAAGCCCTCCTCCAGCAGGTATCTTTTAAAAGTCTAGTCAACTTAACACTTTGATTATACATAGTTGTACATGTGTGATATCGATAAGCAATCATACAGGAAAAAATTTCCCCAATTATTTTTTATCATATAACAATATTCTGATAAATTTGAATAAAAAGTTTTGTTAAATTTTGAATTTTATTAAATTTTCAAATATTAAAGTTAAGTTGATGCTATTTAAATTGGTCCCAACAATATTCTTACTAAGAAGATGCTGCTTCTGCATACGCTCACACTAAAAATCCTGCTCAGAAAAAAAACCTTTTCTGCACAAATCAATATTTTTATAAAACTGTTGATCTATATATAACTTAACATTTGATGAATGACATCTGTCTTGAAAGAATTTTATGATTGTTTTAATACCAACATTGGTAACCATTAAATACCAGTGGTCATTTGTATTGTCCTAATTAATTATTAGTTTAAACAGTGCATATGAGTGATAATCAAGAATATTAGTCAAAACCAATCATTGAACATTAATTAAATAAACCATCGTGCTACGAGGCCATTGGCCTCTTGTTATAAATTGAAATTTAAATATTCTATTATGGATTTGCATTTTCACAAATTTCAGTCTGCGGAAATTACTTCTGGCAAATACAAAAGTAACAGATCAAGGCATGTTGTTTTTAGAAGGTGAGTTTCCATACCTGTACATGTATATCCATCATGAAGTTTTAAATCCTTGTTTTACTACAAATAAAGCATTTCTTAAGAATCATTGATTAATTTGATTCAGAAGACTCTTATTATATGTATATTGTCGCTGAGTCAAATAAGATAATCAGATCAGTCATCAATAAACAGACTACATTTTATTTTTGGTCGAGACCGCACAGAAAAAAAATGTATACCTAATGATTGGATTTCATTGTAATTTGATTTTCCACTTGATAGGTCTCAGAAACCTTGAAGTTTTATACCTTGATAAAACTATTGTGACTGACCAAGGAGCTGCTGTGATAAAAAGTATGTATAATTGTGTACAATTCAGTATCAAACTTTATTATTTATGTAGATTGTAGCATTCAAAATGATTAAGATTTAATTTGCATCATACGTTTATGGAAAAAAAATGTGATAACTTAGAAGGCAAAAATCTGAGGTAATGATGCTGTCACATTTAACGACATTGATCTTGCATATTATGATTTGATTAGTCTATCATGGTTTCTGATTTCTTGTACATTATTTGATTCTAAACAGAAATGTGAACAAGCTATAAATTACTTATATCAGGTGCAAGTTCCTTTTGCTAATTTAATTCATGTCAGAATCATTAGAAATCATCTCACATAAAAATAATTTCATATAATTTCAGTATTTAATATTTCATTAGTTTATGCAAAAAAAAAAAACCCCGTTTTTAATACAAACTTCTCTAAGAATCTAGCTGAGAATGGATTGACAGTTTGGAAGCAATTATTTACTTTAAGATTTATGATGAAATAAAATATGAGTGCCATCAATGTTATATGATGATAATGGAATTATAGGGATTTTATATTTATAAATTAACTTTTAAAGTTTATTGTACTTCTTGCTTCTTTGATGAAAATAATATTGACGATTCTTGCAGGTTTCAGAAGCCTAAGGGAGCTTAGTCTTTCATCCACAGGGTAAGTGTCATATATGATCAGTAATTTAGCTTCTTAATAAAATCAAAGCATGGAATTAATTGAAGTAATAAACATTTTATGGTTTCCACTATTAGATGTACATGCAGGTATTATATTAAAGTATATAGCCTTGCAGTCATCTCCCTTTTTGATTTCTGAATTGTCGCATTAATTACGACTGAAGTTAAAAATGGCATACAGTATATTTTTGTTAGTTTTAGACCTTGCCATGAAAACATGTAACGATAATGGCAAACACATATCAGTGACAGTCATCAGCTTGAATTAGAGTCATAATGTAAAATTGTTCTTTTGACAGTGTGACAAGTGAATTTCTTAAAGAAGGAACTCTGAATACCAGTAACAACCTAACCAAAGTCAACCTTAGCCGCACAGGTGTAACAGAGAGAGGCAAGTTCAATGCATGTTAGCTGTATGTGTGATGAAGGTCACTATTAGATATTTGTATATATTGTCATGACAAGATCATGGTCACGCAAGTAAAGATAAAGTTTCAGTTTGACAACTGCCAAGGTCAGCAAGTGGAAGAAAAAACAGAATATCACAAATAAGTTGACCAAATCTGACAAGACACCTGGGTCAAGGACAATTTAAAAGTACGTGTACAAGATGCAATATCATACAAGGTGCCATTGATGAATATTAGGGGAGTGGGGCATTACTATTAACCCTTTTTTACTTCATCTGTTTTGTTTAGAAATTTATGACTACTGTGCACGGCTTTATTACCTAAAATGTCCTGATGCACATGCAAACATTTTAGCTCAGTTTACTTTCGTTTAAATTACTTACCGCTTTCTATTATTTAGGTGTACAGTGTATCCAGATGCCCTGTCTGGTACTCCTCAACCTTGACGGGACTCGTGTACGGCTATCCATCGAAGAAACTCTTCATATCTCATGCCCTTTGCTGAAGAAAGTCACTCTTTCTAACCTGTTGCCATACAACCCAAACGAAGATGAAGACTAAACTAATCTATTGAAAGTTATTGTTAAAGTGGAGGTTATATTAATGTGGCATATGTCTTAGTTTAAAGTTGTTTATATTATCTATCCTCTGCTTTTGTCAAAATAGGAGATATTAATTTGGTTCTTTGTTTGTCTATAGCGCTCTTCACTTTTAGTGCAATAACTGCAGCAAATGATTTTCTTTACACTCAAACAAGGTTAATTGCTGTCAAATGGTCAAACGACTCGGTCAAGTCTGATTTCGCATTTCCAACATTTGTGCAGAGTTGAGCAAAGAAATGATGTCACCATGCAATATACTGGTTATAACCTGTTTATTAAAAAAAACCACTATTGGTTTCGATATATCTCCTGAAACTGATCTCGCCGCATTTATAGCATTGTTCCTAGAGTGGTATATATTAAATCTCTACAAATTTTATTCTGTAGTTAATTCGTTTGTAAGAAAGTCGTCGTGGCAGTGTGATTCAGGATGTTTCAATATATCATTATACCACAAGCCTCCACATCTTGGTCTAGAGTTCAGATACCATGTAGGGCAGTTGTCAAGCACTGACTGTTGACTGGTGAGTTTTCTCCGGGTACTCAGGCGTTCCTCTACCTCCCAAATTAATCTGGCACATCCTTAAACGACAATGGCTGTTGAAAGTTTAACCAATTATCCAAACCATTTGTATTCCGTGTTTGCATATTACAGAGTTAGCTCCCTTGCGTGTAGGTATCGATTGTTATGTCATTATTTTGTGAGCATCGCGTTGTTTTCTCCGAAACGTATGATGTTACGCTCACAAACACATGACATCACAATCAATACCTACCCGCAAGTGCAGGTAACTCTGTAATATGCAAATTTGGAATTAAGAGAGTACAAGACATATCTGTTTGTGTATAAATAATGCTAGAACGAATGTACGTACCCGGCCTACTATACCTTTCGGCCGGGTACGAAATAGTGCATACGTGTCCTAGTGGAGCACTGCCTCAGAAAATCACTCGGGCACCATTTTCTGTTGACTTTTTCTGTAGGTTTCCAATATTCTAATGGGTATTCATGCATTTACTTGTCAAAAACAAACATATCGACCATTCTTAATATCAATATGTTGACTTGCCGTATAACTTTCCTTTGAAAAGACCTTCAAATTTATATGCTAAGTATTATTTCCATGTAGGTAAGTGATATTAAGCATGCATGATAAAATGCATACATGTTTTGATGATGGTTTGCATAATCATTACTTTGTTCCATTAGCTGTAATAGGCACCAATTGTAGCCTAAAGACGACACAATTATTTGTCTTAAAGATGCTCCACCGCTGACAAATGGTATTTTTTCACTATTAAAAACAGGAGCAGACAATATAGTATTTTTCTTCAGTTACAAAAGTTACTTACTTAACACCATTACCAACGATGAAAAGTTTGAGCTTCTAATTTTACTTCAAGTTAAAACTATGAAAAATAATTAATTGCATTCCGAAAAATATCCGTACCACTATATCCTATATGAAATGAACTACTGAATGCGCACGTACCAAAGTCAAAATAAATTATTTTATAATATTTTTTGTGTTAATTAGACTATTATATACACGATTAAACACCAATTATTGTTCAAATGATGAATATCATTTTTGGTCTGTCGGCGGTGGAGCATCTTTAAGTTCTTTTGAGCTACAATATTGCAGCTATATTTATGCATGAAATAACTAGAGGATATGAAAGATACCTACATTTAATTGAAAAATACGTTTAACTTACTTTAGTCACATATTAAAATACCAATTTGTACCGCATTGGTACAAACACAGGGTCTAGTAATTATAGTCATGTAACCATAGATATAGGATATAATTTTTTTCCTATTCAATCTACAACTCTGTCTTGCAATATGATAATTTCTGGTTCATTAAATTTTGTGTGCCAGAAGTGCTACAATACCTAGGTGGAATAATTCGAAATTCAGTATGGGAAGTTTCGTTAAGCTTACAAAAGCCCGACTTGAGCCTTGATCCATCGCACAGTACTTCAGTGACAAACAAGCAACTTGAACAGGGAGATTTTAACCTCTGGGTGTTACATATTGTAGCCAACTAAACCAGTTGATTCATGCTAGTTAAAAATTCAAATGTTGATTTCTTGTTATGATATAAAAGACACCAATATTGAAGAATTTCTGAGTAGTTGAAATAAATATTTATTATGCTCTAATAAAATTGTTTTGTCTCTAGTTCTTTGTATGTGTTTTTTTTTTCTTTTTTCATCATTTAAAGTGAACAGTCGGGCAAGGATGGCTAAAGTCTGTAAAAATGGTGTGAAGTATCCAGTATAATTTCTTATGAAATGGAAAAATAAAATCTCTCGTCAAAACCTGTCTGCGTACGAAGAAACTGATTTTAAGTTTGGGAATTCTAAAACGTCCTCCCGGCTCACTATGTCCGTGGTTACATTTCCAAGCAGCCTCGCTTTCAATGCTTTCAACTTTTCTTTACTTTAATGGTCAGAACTGGGAAACTAAGCAGAACTTGACCGTCGTATTAATATGTGATAACCTTTGGAAAGCCAATGAACGCATTTAGACTGGTTTTCTTTGCCCGACTATTCACTTTGAATATCCGTATTTTCCCATACATACGCACTTAAATTGTAACAGAAATCACTCCTAGGGAGGGGGGGGGGGTGTGTGTGTAAAATTTTCAAACTTTGTTATTGGCCAAAATTACAAATCTAAACTCTGGTGTGATGGAATAAAATATATATATTATGTATTCTTTATAGATTGAAAGGTAAAAATAAAACCACCTTATACTAGTATCAAAATTTTCCATGAATTTAAGCCCCCCTTCTTATACATTCAAGACACTGGTATTGGCATGGAGCTAAAACGTTGTAGCACATCTCGGAACTAAGGTTACCATTACAAGGTCCATGAACCTCTTATGTACCAGATTGGTCTTTTACCAGTATAAATTCTCCAGTGGCAATTACAGCAAAATATCGAACACCATTTGAGATGACTTTTAACCCTTTGCCACATGTATACCAGTCCATATTGACTCTTCATCGGGTAATGGTCAAGTGGGAGTAAGAAGCCCATCAAATCCACATGTCAAGAGATCCTTTATCAGTCATTTAAAATCTTAATCAGATTAACTATCGCTTGCATTGAGATTTTTATCTACATCACAATTCCCTTCCAATATAGAGATGACATGGGGAAGTCCAAACTTGCTGCAAAGCAATTTCTGTGGCAAAGGGTTACCAAAATTTACTCTGTGGCAAACGGTTAACAAAAATTACTAAAGTGATCTAATTTATAAGCAGTGCATAAATACAATCAATAAATAAGGGGTTTTTTCCCCTCAATTTCAAAGTCATCTCTTGGTATGAAATATTTTACCAGAATAGTCATTTTTTTGTAAAAAGAAATAAAACACTTAAAAGAGAAGTAGTAAATTTCTATTATTTAATAAATTTGAAATCACAAGAAAATTCATGACAAGTGCTGATTTTCTATCCGATATTCCAGAGACAGCCTCCAGTTGTGTATCCCATCTAGATCCGTTGCCATCCTTTTTCTCCATAGCTCCTGTGGTTACCTCCAGAGCGGTTGGTAGCATATATAACAATAACCTTATACTTACCAATACAAGGCAGGAACCACTTGGCTTAGAAATTTATTCTCAGTCAAGTTGTTTTAAGACGTACATAAAAAGTAATAATTTCATGACATGCAATGCTAAAAACTTTTGACATTAAGAGCAACTTTTTCATGAGAAAGCAAGTTATATCTTAAAAGTTTAAAATTTGCATGTATTGCAAATGACTATAATAATTAAATAATTCGAAGCATTCCTTTCAGTCACTAATAGAAAATGAAAATGTTTAATTCTTTTAGAGAACAAAAAAAAATATCAATCTTACCCAGACCAAGAAACCATGCACTAATTTTCGGTCTTCCCTACACAAGACTTCATTCTTCTGTCCCACTTAAAAGCTTACAGATGTCTTCAGACATGCTTCATATTTCATCAACCCATCTTCTACATGTATGTTTTCCCAATCTCCAATTCTTTCTATATGATACTGAAGGCCTATACTCATTTTCCCTCTCTTTATCCAGAACCTTTTCTTCTATTTGCATTCTTTCAAAACTTCTTATTAATATTTTCCTTTAGACAGAAGCTCTTCAATCTTCCAAATTGATATCAACTAATATGGCCACATTTCGTTGTTCTTCTCTTCATATATTGGTACTACTTCAACCCATAACACCATGTGAAGAACATGTGCCCATTCTAGATCTTCAATTTCTTACTTCAATCTTCAATTTTCTTTCTTCATCATCCTTTAGAATGCAAAATAGAAGAAGTCAGTAACACAATACAAAAATACATTTCTTAAAATTGCTTTCGTTCTGTATTTAAAGATGATCTAAATGAAACTGATTGCAAAGTTTACTTTAAAAAGAATGGAAATCTATCACTTTCAATTTTGCTGTAAAATTCTTCAGGCATTTTCAAATGATCTTTTAATCATTTGATGAAAATACAACTGTAATCACAATTTTCGTTCATGAAGCTGAGCTAAGCAGAACATGGGACAGTAATCCTATATATTGCAAAGGAGGCAACACTTTCCCTCTCACACACTATTTGTGAACCTACTCGCATGATTTCAAATAATGCACCCATTTAATTGTGACATGTTTTAACATTTATGCAAGATGTCTAATAAAAACAAACAATGAAACATAAAAAAATATATGAAAACCTACAATGATGATTTCAAGTCCATTTTAACAGAGTGAAGGTATGGATAAATTTATGTTACAACTAAATATTTAACACAAACCACTTTGTGTCAATAGCTCATATTAACTATATACATGTACATCACTTCAAGCAGGGCTATATCTTCTTGAAAATGTTTTTTGACAAAATCTTTCCAGAAGTATTGTTCATTACTATTATTCATCTGCCAAGCATGACATCAGAATATAAAATTTATCATGTATTGTTCAAAATCTTACACGTTATCCTTGTCTTAATTTCAAATGGAGGAAATATCCCAATAATTTCTGTGACACTTTGGCATATAAAGTACAGGAAATTATCAAAATCAAAATTATCTATGTTTTGAACTGTATAGGTCACTTGTCAAGTTTGACCTATAAATAGATTCATAGAAATAATCCACTATCCAATCTAAATATGACAAATTTTGACTAACTGTTCATAATACACTACAAGACATGCACCATACATGTTTTTGCCAAATTTTGCATATCCAGGATATAGCATTTGTCCATGGATATAAAAAAAAATACAAATGCAGAAAAAAATACTGAATAACATGTAATGTATAAAATGAGACATTAAAATAACAATGTGATGAAAAGTACTGCACAAAAACCAAGCCATACCCTCTATTGTACACTGCAGTGGAACTAGCACATAACTGTAAGTATTGCAAGGGTATTTAACAAGTTGTTATGTACACAAACATTTTACTACTGTCTGTACACTTATTTGAAATTTCCACAAGGAGCCTGCTTGCCCCTAAGCTCAGTCTTTGGTAATGAACGATTGATTTTGTCACAATCAGCTACGTCCAGTGGAGAGCTTTATATAGCTCTTAATAATGACCTGTTAGAAAAATACAGAAAACAACATATTTCTAGTTTTTTGTTTTTAAACAAATGACTTGTGCATTATAAGAAACAAGCCATGTCAATTATAACATATTCTTTATGTAATTCAACATCATTGAAGTATCACAAAATGTCTATAAACTATTCTAAAAATGTAGTCATCTAGTCTACAGTACAAGGGATAATAACATGCCTATTTTATCATGATCATTAAGAAGGTGTGCTTTTTACCATGTCTTCAAAACAGTTATGTTGTCATGATGATCAGTTATCTAAAGATAATATCTATTAAAACATTTTAATAACAGAGGATACATTTCGAATATCAACATAACATTTTTTGAAACTTTTATTTGTAATGCAGGGAATTCACAATTTAATGCACTATATCTATTTTCACAACTAAATCAAATTTCTTTGTAGACACACAGATATCTAATGGAGATCAACTGTGTAGGTTGTAAATGCTTACAAGGATTTTGTAAAGATTTTAGTGATGGCAAAAGTAGAATTTTCATTAAGCACCAAATACTAGTATGTATGGAAAATATAAACTTAAACCCTTTTCTTTACATGTAATTGTTAATTAATTAAACTTACGAGGGGAAAATGAGCGTGATCTTGATCGAGAGTTGTATCTGCCTCGCCTGCCATGGTAAGGTGAAGGGGATCTTCTACTTCGACCACCTCCGCTGCCACCACTACCACCTCCACCTCCACTGTATCCACTGCTGTAGACAGAAATACAAATCAGAAATGCCAAAAATTAAGAAATGATAACTGATGGCTTTCCAATAGCAATCAGCAGAAAATGTACTTCACAATCATAAAGGATAAATTTCAATAACATTTTAACTTTATGAATATTGGAAGCTGATGCAAAACCATTTTAGGAGAAACGGTGTTTGTTCTATGAAACATTCACAAACATTACAAATTATCTATTTAAACACTCACGCAGTTGGTTTTCCAAGGTATATCCCTGGTGTTGGTGTGTGTGCTCTCTCAGTAATGGAATAGTCCACTCGGATTCTTCTACCATCAATTTCACTTCCGGTACATCTGTCTTTTGCCTGTATTAAAAGTATAGCTTTCTTTATTTCAGGACTAGGATATTGAGGTAAGACAGGGTTTTTGCCAGGCCTCAACAGGGTCTGGTAAAAAGGACCCATTCCCAAATGAAAAATAACACTTTATTTTCCCAAATTCAGTCAGTGTTTTCCAACCCAAATATGATGTCTTATATCATACCTATGACATCAGTAAAATTAAATGTAGAAGTTGAACAATATTAAAATATTAAAGAAACAGCTAAACCTTCTTTATTATTTAATGTCCCCATTTTGATATCACTTAAGCAAAATAATACTTCAACAAAATTGTGATCAAAATTTTAACAAAATAATGCTGATAATATTTTCCTAATTTTTGAAAAACGCTGATATTTTCCCAATTTTTTGTTGGGCTCCTTTTCTCAAAACCCTGTAAAATGTAATACTAAATTCAACTATCAAGTCAGGTTCATAGGTATTTTTTATCTATTACGAATGATAGTCATTTGGATTTGCATACACATATTTAGGATTAATATTACTACTATTCTATTGACACAGAAAGGCCAATATTATGCTCTTGCTGTAGTCTTAAAACTGTTTCACCAAAATCTGCAAAGTTTCAGGATTTATACAAAAAGTATTCAGAACCCAACTAACATGACACTAGAAAAAAATCCACTTTTCTCGATACCTCAATTATTATATGTTTGTATTTTAATTTGATCCAGTTTGTATTACAATATACGAAGACGAACTTTGGTTCTGTGTTGCCTTACCTCAATAGCATCTTCAATATTTCTAAAGTAGATAAATGCAAAACCTCTTGATCGTCCACTCTGTAAACATAAATACACATTTTTATAGTTGGATGAAATAAACATTATAAACCCTCCCAATGCAACAAGGGATTTTTTTTTCTCTCTCTCCAATTTTTGGAATAAATACCTTTCTGGAAATAAATCGATCGTCAAACATTACTTTACAAAATTTACATCTCTGGAAATAAATCCCTCAAATATTACTTTACAAAATTTACATCATAGAAAAATGTCTTGTTTTGATAAAGTTTTTATAAAGAAATTTAAGAATTACTCCACCTACCTGTCTATCATACACAACCTGTACTTCTTCAAGTGAGCCATAACGTGAAAACACATCTCTGAGGTCTCGTTCCTGTGTGTACAGACTCAATCCAAAAATACCCAAGCAACGGGTCGGTTCTGGGTTATCCTGTAATCATAAAAACAAACTTTACTCACTTTTCATATTGTAAAAAAGATACAAGATTCCTAATGAAACTTAAAATGTTTCTCGTTTCAAATATTCTGTGTGACATCAAGCCACAACAACGTTTAATAATGATATAATGGTTTGTAACCACGGTTTACCGTTTGATAAAAGTAGAGAGTCTGCACAATTGACAATTTTTATTTCTCTCTATGCTGGCTACATTTGTTTATAATTACCATACTAAATCTAGTAGATTAAAGTGAACAGTCGGGCAAGGATGGCTAAAGTCGGTAAAAATGGTGTGAATGTATCCAGAATAATTTCTTATGGAATAGAAAAATAAACTTTCTCGTCAAAATCTGTCTGCGCACGTAGAAATTAATTTAAAGTATAGGAATCCTAAAACGTCCTCCCGGCTGACTATGCCCGTGGTTACATTTCCACGCAGCCTCGCTTTCAATGTTTTCACCTTTTCTTTAGTTCAATGGTCAGAACTGGGAAACGTAAGCAGACCTTGACCGTCGCATTAAAATGTGAGAACTTTTGGAAGGCCAATGAACGCATTTAGACTGGTTTTCTTTGCCCGACTATTCACTTTAATGGCAATCTACTTGATCAAAATGCAATCTTTTTGTTTGACAGATTTAGACCAATTTCCATTTTCCAATTTCTTTGTAAAACGTAATCAAATTTAAAACAAACCCTGTTTCCTTGGTGTCTCCGTCTGTTCGACATTGGTGAAGTATCCTGAAAATACACAAAAGTCACAAACTTTATAAAAAGTAAATTTCTATTTAATTTCTATCTTATCCTAGAGTGTCTTTGAATAGGACTCCCCAATATTGATATGATGTAGAATCTTACAGATATTGTATTCTTAATAAGCGCCAAAAGGGGACGCTTAATAAACCGAATTTCGGATCATCCTTTTGTAAAATTACTTGCAAAAGAAATTTAAAGGGATGGGGGTTTTATTAGGTAGAATATTGTAACCCTTTTGTAATCGTTTGCTTAAAGATGCTCCACCGCTGTCAAATGGTATTTGTTCACTATCAAAAACAGGAGAAGATTTGGTGTTTTTCTTCAGTTACAAAAGTTACTTACTTTACGCCATTACCACCATTCAAAAGTTTGAGCTTCTAATTTTACTAATAATTAATTGCATCCCGAAAAAAATCTGTGGCACTATATCCTATATTGAATGAAGTACTGATTCCGCATGCACCAAAGGCAAAATGAATTATTTTTTATTACTTTTTGTGTAAATTAGACATATATATACACGATTAAACACTAATTATTGTTCAAATGATGAATATCATTTACACTCTGTCGGCGGTGGAGCATCTTTAACTTAACACTATAAAATTGTCCAATCCAAAAATCATTTGATTGCATAAATATTTTAATATTTGCTTCTCTATCTACACAATACACATATATAAAAGTGACTTACTCGCTTCCCTCTGTATCCTCGTCTAGGTGGAGTTCTGGAGCGACTTCTGTATGAATTCCTGCGACCCCTATCATAGTCTCTGTAACTTACAGCAAAGTAAAAAAATTCATTCACAATAAAATCTTTCTTTCCATTCTTTTTCTTGGAGGTGTGGTATAAGCCAGAGACTGACCATTGGCCTTGTAGATGTGTTTTCTTCAGATATTCTTATTTTCTAGTAGGTACATCTTTAAATAATGGTACCCAGCTGACTGTTAAGAGGACACTTAGCCAAACAAACTAAACCCATGAAATCACAGTTGCGACTTATACAGTAAACCTATTGAACACTAGTTACTAAAATGATTGTTTAAATAAAAATTTGTATCCATTCCAATGGTATAAAATTCATTAAATTTCATGGATTTGTGATTTAAAATTTATGTAATCAAATTTTTTAATATCATCTGTGCTACACTGACTGCAGTAAGAGATTTATTTCCTTTTGATATTATTTTTTACCTTCTACTGCTTCTTCCTGGCCTGAAATCCAAACGAAGAAATAGTCAAGCTAAATCACTGTGATTCAAAATATTGTTTTCTCAATTCTATGTTACTTTGGCATTGGTAAATCTAATGTATTAAATTTTTTTAAAACACTTTTCATTTTAATTTCTGCAGGTAACATTGTATATTTGCCACAATATCAAAGCCAGCTTTTAACAAAAGATGAAGATTGCTGTTCAATTACACTTCTGTATGTACAATAATTCAATTGTAAGCAGAAAATTTCATATCATGGACTGGAAACAGGGAGTTTTGTGTATTTATAAGGCTTCCTTTCTTACCTTCGTCTCCTGTCACCACCATATGGACTTCTGGATCTTGATCTGGATCGGCTTCGACTGTGTGATCTATTAACCAAACAAGGACTTTTGTACATTCAATTCAGACCAATAAGATTCCATTTCATAAAATCTGAATATTTTCTTACGTCTTTTCAATTCATTAACAATTCATTTTGAAATGGCGAACACTAGGGCTGAAACGATTAGTTGAATATTCGGAGGCGATTAGATTAATGAAACTAATCGCTGATAATCGATTAAAGACTTCATTAATCGTTAATCGTTGTATGCAAACATGTTGACAGATCATGGATTTCTGAGGAAGCCATTCCGACTGTAGTTTCATCTTTTTATGAACACGTTTTGAACTCAACAAAGCATATATGATGTGAGAAATACTTGTTAAATGACGTCTCTGTGGAAGTTAAAGTCATTAATCAATGAGAAAGTGAATGTCATGAAAAGGTTGCAACACGCTGTTCGCCAATTTTCACTAGTGATGTGCTCTATGTTGGTACATCATGGAGGCCTAATCGCCGCCTGGACGCTCGAGAGCGGAAGGAGCAGTAGTCATGAACATTTTAATTTTACTGTTGCACGTGTTTTTCATAAAAAAAAAATGTTTTTGCTCATTTTCCAATAGAAGATAAGAGTTGTTGATTTATTTTATTATTTTGATCACAGAAATAAAAAAATTCATTGGCGAAAATTTGGTCATGTCCGTGGCGATCCAGATTTGGTTGATTAGTCGTACGTGTGAAGGTCATGTCAAAACAGCGGGTTAGCAGACTGGATTTAAATGATGTTACAGAAGATGATAAGAAATGGAATTTGAGGCTTATTTGGGATAAAATATGTTTGTTTTGTCAATAAATAGGCATGTAATCTATCATATCGATACCAAAACATGGTGGACGTTTTCAGTAGTCAGAAGTGAGACAATATAGACTTTATCTAGTTGCCTTCAGTTCAAGTGATTAATCGATTAGTAATCGATTACATGTGACTGAATATATAATCGAATACAAAAATTACTAATCGTTTCAGCCCTAGCGAACACTATCTTGTACCCAACTAAGAAAGGAATTCAAATACATAAGGAAAATAATATCTGGATTAAAGATATTTTTGTATACATGAAGTGGGAGTATTTGAATGTATTGCAACTATGAATTACCTGCTGTATGAACGCCTCCGTCGATGACGTGGTGATCTAGATCTGGATCGTGGTGAACGTGACCTGGAGTAACCTGACCGTCTTTGGTTGTTGTAATTGTATGGTGAGCCAGATTTTGACCGAGACAGGGGTGATGAGTGTACAGAGAGAGAATGTGAGGCTTCAGAATTGTTATCATCTTCACCTATCGATGTTCCTGAATGTTCCCCAGTGTCTCTGGATTCCCTGGAGGGTGATCTTGATCTCTACAAGTACATATCATTTTTATGCAATCATTAAAATATAACTACCACATTTTTGCAATATTTTTTTTACACAATTTATTTATGAAAATTTTGTCTACCTGTATTTGAACAGTTTGAGGGAATGAGACCTTTCAAATTGACAGAAATTGTACTTTTCATTAATTGACTCTCATTGTTCATTAACTTAGTTTTTAAGTGGAAGACTCCTTTTAGTCTGAATTTTCTTACTATCTTGCTATTGACACAACACCAATATTTACATCAGAACCCTTGTACTGATTCAGTTTCCACTAATCTTGAAAGTTTCACTTTTGGAAGGAAAACAAAATAGACTTGTAGCGACAAAATTGGTGGGCCATCAAACGTAGGTGAAAGCTAGCTGTGCTAGAAATTTGTGCAGTGTACTATAAGCTACAAGACTTGTACACCAGCTATTGGTTCCATGTCGGATTCAAAACACAAGTTAAAAGGACAATTCAGTCTAGGAGTACATAAAAATTGGCACATATTTCGGAAACAAACCAGTTCTAATAGAAATTAATTTAGTTGGTTTTATTGTCATATGCAAGAAAAGCCCACTGTAGTGAAATGTATGTGAAATGTTCAAACTCGCTTACTGTCCGCCATTACGTATACACATATAGTGTTGGGATGTCTTGTATGCCGAACCCTGGCCGTTGCTAGTGTTTCTGTAGTAAAGAATTTTTTGTCTAGAACTACTCAAATTGCTCTTACATTAGTGTTTTTACATTATAAGATGCATATTCTTGTCTTAAAATTATTTCATCAACTCCTCAGTGGTTATGAATTGCATTTCTTTAATGTGCTTGACTTTTACTTGGGTATGGGTACAGCATACAGGTTGTAGCTGCTTGATCGTATTGATCAACAATTTAGAATTTCAACGGTATCAATCAAAATACTTAACGATTTCGAGGAATTTGTCAATACTTCTTGTTATGTTTCATGAGGAATGTAGAACAATACATTGATGTCATATTTTGCTTTGTGGTTATGTAACAGAATAAGCCTCACTGAATTGTCCCCTTTAATGTGTCGTTGTATCCTAGATATCTAGATAGAAAATTGTGATTGAATGACTTTTTTCATGTCATAATTTATAATAAATTTAATTTGTACAATAATTAGTAAAGATCTTACTTAATGCCCGATGCCTAGAGTCCTAGTGGCTAAATATTGGTCACTGTGAAGTTCGTTTTTTTATAAGAGCACACCTCTCTACGCTGTGACGCGTAGAGCGAAGCTCTAATAACCATAACATGTGTGTGAGCATATAGATTCAATACATTCCAGCAGGGGTGACTATCGCTTACAATTTTAACTATTGCAATGCTATTGCTATCGAGGGAAACACAATTGCGATAGTTTAACTATTGCAGAATACAATTGCAATAGTATTGTGATAGTATTACACTCAGAATTTGATGACTATCCGGTCGATGAATTGGCCATCATGACGTACATCTAGTGCAGTATTGGTTTAGAGTTATTTCCCTTTACCTGCTAGCATTAGTACCAACTCAAACTCAATGAAGATCTTGATTGAGAACATCGTCGGTGTTTGCGTTTGGATTGAAAAGCATGGAAAAGTGATATTTTATTGTAACTGTTAGTCTGGTACTGTATGAAACCTCTGTGAGTACATGATCTAGTCCAAGTTACAGAAAAATATCTGACTATTGAAACTATCGATATTTTGGCGTACTATCGGCGATGGTTATCGACTTTTTGAAATTGCCATCGATTGATCTAGTTGAGAGTCATACAATCGCAATATATCTATAGTCCGATGTATTGTTTCACCCCTACATTCCAGTACCCCTTGGACTTTGATATCGTGTCCCGCGGGAAAAGTCTCGCGCCTCCATGTAGACAGCCATGTTTTAATTCTCGTTATTAGCAAAATGAGATTTGAAATTGTCTGTTCTAAACGAAATGTGTCATCGGGATATGCTTTAAAATTACAATAAGTAGTTTCAATTTACACATAGACAGTCTATACAAGAATGCAATAAATGTACTAGTCCAATATATACTGTGTATGTTCTCAAGCGCACAGCACCGTCAGCAGTGACGTCACAAAACCAGTGTTCCAGCTAGGTCGGGTTAGCAGGGCGCGGCGCCCTGCCCTTTTTCCTAACGCCCTGCCCCTTTTCCCATCGCCCTGTCCCTTTTCCCATCGCCCTGTCCCTTTTTCGATTTCCCCATACTGTCCCGGTATCGTCGGCTCAAATTCGGGACTTAGCAAGTCTAGCTAACACAACTTCCAGCTTCCTGTTTGCTCGCGCACATCGTTGATGTCTTCAACTTCCGACTCACAATAAACAAATTTACAATGTTTTTATCTCGCCAAGAACTCGACAAATCGGCAAAGAAATGTCACGATCTTTTGGGGATGTTCAGGTATGTAGTTATATGCAATTTTCGTCACGTATTTTCATACATTTTTGCCTCATTTGCTTCAAAATCGGCGTAGCATTATGGTTTATGAACACCTCACAACCAGCCTTATTTTATTGTTTGTCAGTGATTTAGTATATGTGTGACACATTTCCTTACACATACTTTTATCAAAGAACTCTTTTGAAGTCAATTACAATTGTTGTCAACTACTTAATTTGGACATGCAACTTTGTTACAATTTATATATATATGTTTTTTTTATTTTAATTTATTAACTTCTTGATATCATGGATGAAAGTGTGTTTGTTTTAATATTGATAACTTGTAATGTCTGAGAGATGTGTAGGTATGTCTACTGAGTGCATGGTGAGATTACAGGGAGCTGTATATGCGGATACATTGTTTTCAAAATTTACTTGTTGTTAAATAAATTTAATTTAATTGAAAGAATTTTGTTTCTTCTCTTTTCATTCTGTAAATCCATTCAAGCTCATGGATATAACTAAATTCTGAAACAAAATGGTAAACACATGATCACTTAAAGACAAATTGTGGCAATTTATAATACTTATTTGGTTAATGTTACTTGATGCGAGACTGAATGGACTTTGTAAATGACAATACACATTGCAAAGACAAATATATGGAAGATGTTTCTTGAAGTAAGACTTAAGGAATCAGCAGAGAGTACAGAGACAAATACAGAACTGAAACAAAGCAGATATTGTGGCATCCTGTACATGTTAATCCAAATATGAATTAAACGAATCATTATCAAAACAGTCAACATTTTCTTTCTATGTCTCAGACATTTTGGAGAATTCACAAAACACTCCCAAAGTCTTCTTGATGCCATAATATAGGTAACGATATTATAATCATTGATGATTATGATGCAATGATATACATATTGTACAGTTGTTTCTGATATTAGCTGTACTATGTCGTATATAAAATGCCCTAAAAATTTTATGTCGCGAAAAAAAATGCCCTTTTTTCGCCCAGCGCCCTGCCCTTTTGAAATCCTAGCTGGAACACTGAAAACCTACGCCAAAGATGACAGCACATGTCCGCGCATATTTTTGATAATATGGCATATTGCCAAGTTTTCTATGCATCTGATAAAAACAAGATTGAAATATATTACACTATTACATTTGGATTATTTCGAATTCGAATTCTTTCCAACTATTAATATTACGTGCATGTCAATAAAATATATTTCATTGTTGATCTCGTAGAAAAATGTAGACAATATAAAGTTATGATGTTATAATCTTTTATATGTAGCTGCGCTCTTCTGAGGCTTTGCCTTAAATTCATATTATTTTAACTTAATTTAAGACGAAAAAGCCATTATCAGGATAACAAATTAACAATATCTGAAATTGAAAGTGATTGCAAAGATACATTTTTGATAATTTATGTGATAATGATAATAGAATTGCACTACTCATCCACGGACATTGTGCTTGGTAACGTTTGGGTTATATCGTCAATGCTGCGGTTACAACATTCACCGGCAAATACAGTGAATCGTTTTTTGCACATTTTGCTCATTAGCAAAAAAATCGTTATTTATTCTTCTCAGTATGCTTTTTGTGTAGAATATCTAATTTCCTATTTATAGATGTTTGTGCAATACTTACTTCTCCGTTTTCACTCATATCAAAATGTGTAATGTGACTAAAATCGGCACAATAACCACAACAACGTGCGATAAACGAACAGGAATGGCGGCAACGCACGCTCGAAATGCACCTTGGGTAATTCAAGGGACGTAATCCAAGTGACAGTATGTAGGGATCACTACACCAACTGAATTCGCTAATATTGAACTTTGGCAGAAAACTGCATCAAAAGGAAGCCTGTCTTGGCTTGTGAAGATGCCTCTTGAATGTCATGGCTCGTAGTAGATATGGTTGTCCCTTAGTGGATAACTTCTCTACTTATAGATACTTCTTCCGGTGTGACGTATGTATATAATATTGGTGATTCCATTTACTATGAGCCGACATATATGCCGAATTATATATTAAAAATTGTTGTAATAGAAAATTTCATTCGTTTTTTTGTTTCTTTTAAGATATCATTTTTTCAATTTGGGACAAAGATTCTATTTTTTCCCCGTAGATTTTTGTGTTACAGCATGTCCCGGCTAGCAGAGTTACGTTGGTCCGACGTCATTTTTGAACAGTCGCCTAGGTTGCAGTCGGATTTCTTACGTTTCGTCGACGTTGGACAAACGTCGACGTTTTTCTCTTGAAGATAAAGTAAATTCACGACGTTTAGCCAACGTTGGTTAAACCACAATAAATTGTTAACGTCAGTTTCAAATTATTCAACACTAGTAACGTTAATTGCTGAGACGGTGGAGCAGCGTTTGAAGTATAACCGTTAAAACACATTTTTTACGGGCTACGATATTAACTTTTATGAAAATCTCTAATGTTTTAGAGACCTTCTAAATCTGTAACTATCCCTAATAAAATATCTCCAACACATAAATATATATACTAGTACATACTTCACAGATACCCCTGTATACAAAACATTCACAATACGACAAATTGTTATCGGATCCTCATGGGAGGGGGTCAGTTTAGCGCCACAGTACACCAAGCGCGGTTATCCGTTATCAATACAAGACTGCAGGAGACACAGTGCTCATCTGTGACGATCGTGAGTACTTTTTGCATGTTGAATTTAGCAGTTTTAATCACTATATCCTTATAATAATTACACATAATTTTACAGATGTGTTTTAGGAATGTAATATGATAAATTAATTTGGTGATGTTTATAGATAGATGTTTTATAACCACCTGCTTGAAACGTCCATGTGATATACATCACTATCCAGTTAATTGTTGTTGATACTTCACTAGTATTTTGAATCTTGTATAAACTTTTAATGTACTAAATTATAGAAATACTGTTCATTTCATATATTGCATAACCGACATAATAAAAAGATACATGCAGTAATAAAAATATACAATGCAGTATTTATTTAAAGGCCCGCTATCTTTCCGAAGCAAAAAAATGAAGGTTTCATAAAAACATTGGTAACATTAAAAAAAATATACCGAATGCCTAAAATGAAGTTACAAAACTAAACCAATGCAAAATTTCCTGCGTAATATATGAAAATGGTGGAGAGTCGTTTCGCTGTTTTGCCGTCTGGTGCATTAGATCGGTCAACCACCGCGCGGTATTTTTTACGACAATGGCGGGAATCATAAGACGACCCGCGTTATGAAAATTAACATTTAAGTTGCTCTGAAGGTGATAATAAGTGTAGTATTAACAATAAGCTAATATTTTTGCGACTCTACACAATTATCAATTTCGTTTTATAATCCCGTTTTAAAAAGTAAAAACCGTTTTGATAGTGGCCCTTTAATAGTGTGATTTAGTTTAAACAATATTTATTCAAATATATACATACATATACACAAATACATACAGACAACTAGGATGGGAAAACAAGTTAAAAGTTGATATTAATTCCTCTCATGAAATAAAAGCACGGCATTTTGACATGGACATATACACAATTTAACAGAACAACCAGTGAGACAATACATTTCTACTTAAATAGAGATATTTCTGTCTCTCTATATTTTTTCCGGAGTACATTAAGTGTTTAATATAGAAATATACTGTCAATAGACAATTGATTTTATAGTTACATTTCAAATAAGTGATAAATCTATATGGTTTCCGTATACATCTACTGCAGACATTAAAATAATAATTTTGTGATAGTAAATGTAAAGTTATAATTATAAATTAATTATGTAGTTTGAAAAATGATATTGATTGAAACCCCAGTGATAAAACAAGAAAACTATATAAGGTATGAATTACTAAAATCTTTTACTGTAAAAGATTAACTGCTGTACCGAAACAAAATACTACTAAATAACATGTGCATATTTATACCGTTTTTACAACAAATGATCAAAATAACAAGTACAAAATATACAAAAAAGGATATAACATATTTGGAAGCATTTGCTTTTTCATTTTCCGAAATATTAACTACCAAAATGAGTGTTTTGTCAAAAATCTAATTATAAAAACACTTCGAATTGGCACGATCAGTCAACTTGACAGGTTAATTAGGGCTTTTCACCATGTGGTGAAAAGACCTATTGTTTTTGTTCTGTTTTTTATTATTATTATTCTACACTTTTTTTGTGTCCAAAAGATCAAAATGGTAAGAGGTATGCCAATATTGTTATATTGTATGGCATGAGTTGAAGGGGTGACCGCAACATTTTTAAGTAGGTCAAAAATCCAAGATGGCCGCCATGACGTCATACCTAAAAAGTTTAAAACAGCCATAACTCAAAAACCGTTTAAGATACAGCAAATATTTTTGATGTTTTATGTAGATCGTATAAAAGACTAACTTTTATTCACTTACAGCAATTAGGTCAGAGGTCAAACAAAAAAGTTCGCTATGGGGTCAAAGTTCGCGAATTTTTATTTTTTTTGATTTTCCGAAATTTCTTTTTACATATCGATGCAGAATGTCATTCTGATGAATTTGGTGTCTTTTATTTGTCGGTAGCACTTCCGGTTAATGCTGTATGCCATTTTGAAAAAACTATCCTTTGATCTTTGCTAAATTCCCGCCAAAATGTTTAACATTATATATTGTCGAACTGAATGACTAATATAGCCTGTAATTGCTATAGAAAAGATAAGACTAATATTATAGTCTGTAATTGCTATAGAAAAGATCCCTCTAATGTTCTCTAACGTTTGATATGATTTTTATCTTCATCAAAAAAACAAAATGGCCGCTATTACGTCATATTTTAAAATTTAAAAATGCTTATAACTCACTAACAGTTCTCTTCACAGATTTCATCCAATAATATTTTTTGCAGAGAGTTCTCTTCGGCTGATCAAACTTCATGCAGATCTTCACTAAAACACTTTTATTCAGGGCTGAAAGTCAAGGTTACAACTTCAAAACCCATGCATTACCTAGTTCTTAACTTACCTGGCAATGACGGTATTGTAAACTAAATATAGTGAAAAGCCCGCGTTATTATTTTTTTTTTTACATTTTAAAATTACCATTCCTTACTTGCGGTCGTTTCTGTATATCTGTATTAGGAGCAAGTTGGTGCGGCAAGGATAGAGTATCAAACAGTGACACCTACACAAATACACTTACTTTTGCTGTGATTCAGAGATAACTCCAAGTGAGCGATCTGTCTGCTAGAAAGGTCTACCCAACAAGGGTGAGATCTGGGGCTCTGTGATGTGTTTTGTCACTATTAGTAACGCAAAACATCCAACAATGCCACTACCTTTGTCGTTTTCCTATTGGTCAGGAACCAAAATCATAATTCAGTGGCGTAGGAAGATGAAACGTAATGGGGGGGGGGGGGGGGGGGGGGGGGGGCAAAGGTCCTCAATATTTCGTAACAGCCCCCCCCCTCGGGCGCCCCGCACCCACAGGAGGTAATTGATATACTTTTTTCATATATCATTACATATAATCCTTGTACATTTCTATAAACAGTCGCTAACAGGAAATTAATGAATACGCAAATAAAGGGTATTCCCTGGGAAATATTATGATAAAGAACGAACGACTGAATGATTTTTTACGTAGAATTGAGGATTTTTGCGAGCGCCGAAGGCGCAAGATTTTGGTGTTTGGGGGGTTCGGGGTCTCCCCGGGAAAAAAATTACAATTTAGAACGGCAGAGATGAGTTTTACGACGTATTTTGTTGAATTTGTGAGGGCAGAAGGCGCGGGATTTTGGTGCGGGGGTCTCCCCGCGGGAAAAATTAAGATTTAGAATGGCTGAGGTGAGTTTTATGATGTATTTGATGAATTTGTGAGTACTGAAGGCCTGAGAATTTGTTGTTTTGGGGTCCTGGGTTCTCCCCCGGGACAAAAATTAAGATTTAGATAGCTGAGAGGAGTTTTTATGATGTATTTTGATGAATCTGCGAGCTCAGGAGGCGCGAGATTTTGTTGTTTGGGGGCCGGTGGTCTCCCCCGAGAAAAAAATATTACGATTTGGAATGGCTGAGATGAGTTTTACAATGTATTTTGCTGATTTTAAAGCGTTCTTAACACGGTAATTTTTCGATTTAAAGTTACCTTTAGAAATGATAATAGTGAGTTCGTCATATCATTATGCAACCCTGCTCGATCGAACATACCGGATTCACACATCGGCACATTGTTGTGTAACTCAAAGTAATAAATATAAACAAATTAATCTTTTAAGAAGCATTTTTTAAATAGTATAATCCCTTGATGGACATTTTTAGTCTAGTTCGTGTGTATTGAATTTTCATTATTAAACATTACGTGCTTGAACGTTTTAGGAAACGCGCCGCGCAGCGGAAAATTTTCTAAAATTAAGTACAAAAATGTGCATTAGGACCCTTTTTTCTTTCAAATGTGCATTTTTAGAACATTTCACTCGGCGAAAATGGGGGAACGGGAGGGGGGGGGGGCAATTGCCCCCCCCCCCCCCCCCCCGCTTCCTACGCCCCTGTATTTGTCAATAACATCATTAAGAATTTGAAGAAATTTTTCATATATGTCATTAACATCATTTGAATGGCCAATTAGAGTATAGAGTATCTCAGTCTATTGATTGTAATTCGTTATTAATGAAATCCCAGTTGGCACTTTCAAATTGATAAAAAGTTTTTTTGTAAGATTTTTCACGCAGTGTTTTGAAAACAAGATTTAAAAGAATAGTACAATGGTCACTACAAGTTGGAGGTAGTACCTCAGTGTTACTAACAATGTTAGGATTGTTTGTAAAAAATATATCAATACTTTTAGCAGATGTGTCAGTTATGCATGTTGGTGTTTGGATTAGGCTGTCTAGTTGGTATTTTGTTAAAATTAGTGTGAACATGTGAATGTTGGGGAGTCTCATCATG
Source organism: Argopecten irradians irradians (assembly GCA_004382745.1). Lineage (NCBI taxonomy): Eukaryota > Metazoa > Mollusca > Bivalvia > Pectinida > Pectinidae > Argopecten > Argopecten irradians. The sequence goes on along the minus strand of SAYR01054905.1, from coordinate 21,690 downwards.
TCCTGATTGATGTCACCAGTAATGATTACATTAGTGTTCAAGTTAATCAAGTTTTCTATAAGATCATCAAAATGTTGCCAATAGTTAACTCTGGAGTTAGGTGGACGATAGATGCAACACAAAAGAATTTTTTTATTAGAGTTTAGCACTTCTATAACTAAATTTTCAATATTGGGGTTTTCCAGATCAGTTCGTCTGGTAGATATTAAGTTTTCTTTGGTAAAAATCAGTATACCACCTCCATTATCTTTTTCTCTATCTCGTCTGAACATAACTGGGTGTGAATTTAGTGCCAAGCTATCATCAGTTATAGTGTTGTTTAAGTGTGTTTCAGTTAAGCAGACTATATCATATTCCGAAAATTCAGTTTCAATAATATCTGATTTGTTTTCTAAATGATCTCACATTAGAAGGAATAACTGACAAGTTAGATAGGTAATGTCTCTCAGGGGGTTGACCAGGATTGGGATGAACATCACCACTTAGAAGTATTAATAAAGTTGACAAATAGAAAATTAAAGAAAAAAGTATTTTATAATGTATACATTATAAAACATTTATGGAACCGTTTGGGCTTAGTAGAAAAGTGTAGTCTATTGGCCCTGGATTAGGATGGATGTCACCAGATAGCTCCAATAAGAAAATACTCTGATGGGCAAACAAAACATTTTTTGATTTGCATAGCAATAATTTGAATTATTAACATGTATAGGGTAAAACAACAAATAAGCACTTCCACACACACAATTCATACCAAAAGTAGAGATCAATATACATTTTAATAGAATTATTACTGCTAACTTTAAGTTAGGAGCAGTTCAATTAATATAAGAATTACTCTGAAAGAAGAGTATTTATGTAAATAGAAAGTTGTTATTTAGTTGACTTACAAAGGTACAAGTTGTTATTTAGTGCGACTTCACAAAGGTAATTAATTAAGTAATATTTGGTCTAAATATAGATCTGTGGTTACATATAAGATAATATATAATACAAACAGCAGTTTGGATACAGTCAAAGGGGGACAATAAAATAAATAAAATAGAGTAGCTAGAATAGTATGTAGGCTTGTTAACAGCAACAACATATTTGAATACAATCAAAGGGAGACAACCAATAAATATAGTATAGCTTGTAATTGGCAATAATTGGTTTGGATACAGTCAGAGGGAGACAACCAATAAATAAAATAGAGTAAATAGCTAGAGTAGTTTGTAGCCTACATTGTAATTAGCAACAACACATTTGTCCTGTTAATTATCTAGTGATAAGTATTTAGGGTAAAAATTATGCGCAGAAAAAACACTAAAATACAAATATGTAAAAGCCAAGTCTTGCTATTTTTTAAAAACTCAAATTATTTGATCTATTGATATAATATAGGCCATTATTGCTAATTTATTAGTGGCTATTTATATCACATATACAGCCATATAAAGGAGAGATATTATAACATAGTACAAGAATAGCTAATACAAGGTCAACTCATAAACTCTGAACCAGCTAGTCCGCTAAACCTGCCTATATTATTAGGTTTTTTTTTAATTTTTTTTGCCTAATATATAGTCAGCTCGCGGTACCTCTTAAAAATGTGAAATCGTAGGCCAGATTTGGCTACGCTACGCTACGTCAGCGGCATATATCTATATATATATATGCCAAAAAAAAATTAAAACGCCTAATAATATAGGCAGGTTTAGCGTAGATGATCATGTACACGTCTGTTCTGTAGCTAAAACCGGCAATGTATACATTATAATTGGAAATGGTGTAACAATAAATGAATGATGGAGCGAATATAATCAGTATAATGCATAAGATCAAAATTAAATTAGGGATAACTCGTAGAATTACAAATAACGTTTCGTATTTCTTCACGGCTATGTGTAATATGTATTTTAATGCGTTCACGTATCGATATAGATATTATGCTCATCATAAGCGACCGTGCTTAGTCACATGACTTCAAAGACTCGATCTGACCGTTGGTCGGAATATTCCCGCCTAATCCATTGTTCATGAGAAGTCCGGCGAACTGACAACACAAATTTTGAGCTTCCGAAGTGCAACACTTTATAAAGGCAAAAGGCAAGTCCGTTCTGAACATTTCATTTATATGATATATAATATGATATACAATACAGTATTGTTTAGATTTAAAGACTTATTAACAAAGTCTGACATTCCGTATGTGAGTAAATACTGGCATAAATCACAGGGCACCTGCAAGAATTTTATAACAACGGCAACGGTATTTATCTCTCCTCTCAAAAAACCTAAAACCACATGTACGTTTTTTGTATTGTTTTCTCTTGTTTGATATAATATGTGAGCCACCGAACATTGAACATACTCATGAACATATCTCAGTTTATACATGCAATTTCTACATGTGCACACATCACAATCATTTGAGTTATCGCACAAAATTACAATTACATGTATTTTTTTTTATGAAACACAAGAACTTCTCAATATTTTATAGGTTTAAGGACCCTGTTTTAAACTATGATGTTTTTGTTATGCCTTATACATCTGTATAGCACTTGTATTCACTTCCTTAGGTGTATTGCATCAACATAACACATTATACATGTACCTTTCTAAACATCCTCAGTATTCCAGGGGTTCCGATCACTTACGATCTCTATACGAGTAGAGATAGTAAGTGATCACGAACCCCTGGAGTTATCGAGGATGGTTACTAAAAAGTGTCTCAATGCACTCCGTACAACTTTACTAGAGTAATAAATACTGTTGACTCTGTATAGGCTGATGTGTTGTTTGTAAATTTTTGGCAAATTATGCAAAAAATGTAAATTTTCAGTTTTGCATGTCCACAGGGTCTCAGTACATATTTTTTGTCACCAAACAACCATGTCATTATGTTTACTTTAAGTGCTTATTAGGCATGTAGTAGGAACGCTGCGTTTTTGACGCGTGATATCGACTTCTACTAAAGGCACTACACAGCATATACATTGTTTGGAAAATTGACACCATTACTTTAGGTCTTTCTTACAGAACTATCAGCTCTAGAGACTATTAATATTCAAACATGGGTCTTAAAACCTTAAGTTGCCCAATTCAAAGATCTCATTTTACACTCTTTCTCATTTCAGGTGCTATACCACGGTTACTTTCAAGTATCCTTTACTATGAATATTGGCATGCACTGAATCCTATACATGTATAAAACCTCTGGTCATAGGCAGCGAAACGACTGATATAGTTGGACTATATTCCACATAAAATACTTCGTCACTTAGATAATATAGACCAAATGGAAATCAAATTAACTTATCTCCCTACATCAGCTAATTCACTGTTAGTATTGCCATCAACCGAAATCTCCATTTTTGACAGCCACTACTTCCTGCTAGAATAGACCGAATAACCAGACCGTGCTACATTCCTATGGTGGAGGTGTTGCCGTCTTACTTTTATATATACCTTTTATGCCAAACGTTCGTCCTGCTTTAGAATTTCCATCAGGTGAAGTCGTATGGTAGAATATTCTTTAATAATTTCCTCATACCTGCCTGTTACCACAGTTACAGACCCAATGATAGTATAAATCCTCCATTGGACAATTTGAAAACTCCGCACTGAAACCGCACTTGATGAAAATCGCGCATGATAATACATAGTTGAAAGGACATTATGCTCAGACAACGCCGTTACTTACTGATATACTTAGAATTACGTATTAAAACCTAGCTCATATCGTATACGTACCATGCCTTATTCCAATTGTCATACACCTAACCTGCACGTGATAGGTCAGAACGCAACGCTCTTGTCGCCTAACGGATCCTCGCGTCCGGTGCTGGTCAGCGATGGCTGTGCCGAAATAGAAGCTTGCACGACGTGTTAATCGATGTTATGTAGACTCACGATAATATTTCTGATCATCGATATCGATCGCCATCATAGATTGAACATACATGTACCAAGGATTTATAAGTGAGATCCATACCGTCCTTGAACATCGTGTCTCAACACCTATATAATTGATTATCGACGTTCCGCATCTGGTGACCATGTAGTAAAAATGCTTAATTACCGATCTTATACAAAATATGCCAGTCCCTATGGTTGCTTATTTAGAGAGCACTCATCAATGTATGATATGAGTATTCTATTATATATGATAGCGTTGTAGAACCCGTTTCCGGTTTTTAAACACAACGGGCGATAGAGAGGAGGATCTTACAGGGCATGTTTAAAAGCTCCAATGTTGGGGCACATACTACCTTTCCCTAAGTGGTTCCAGTCAATGACTGTACGCACAAAGAAGGAATTCCTGTATTGCTCACAAGTTGTGTGTCGGTACCGTGGAGGCGTTTTGAATTTCTGGTGAATTTTTTCAACAACATTTGTGGTTGATGTGACTTTTCGTAATACTTAGCTTTGATGTTTCTTTTGGTC
>SAYR01054905.1:0-13757 GCA_004382745.1 Argopecten irradians irradians | reverse complement strand
CCCCCCCCCCCCCCGCTTCCTACGCCCCTGCTGGACTTCAAGGCGCTATATACCGCCGAATCGATAGACCATACATAATATTTACCAATTTCACAACAATTGATGTTTAATCGTGTACGTACATGTCTGATTAACCAAAAACCATGGATTTGACTTAAACATATTTTATTTGTATCAAATATATACAAATGGATCGGGCACAAGTTGTCCAACTTATTTTAAGCCCTCTCCCAATATAATTTATTAAATACATACACAATAAGACGAGAATATATTTACAAATGTATAATTTGGAAAGGGAGTAGATCCCTTAAATCGGACACTATTGTCTAAATCTCAAACCCCTGTGGTATTTACAAGGCAGTCTGATGGCTCCAAATTAATGTAAAATATAGCTAATTCTCATACCCCTGTGGTATTTACAAGGTAGGTTTCAATTTACTATTCCAATATACTTCAGTTACCCTCAACTAGTGACTTACCTACTGCCGAGATCACAAAATGTGGTCAGTTACCTTTTAGTTGGTTAATTTACAAATTTACATGACTATTTCTTCTTTGAAAGAAATGTACAATTGACCAGAGTGTCATGTTGGAAGAGCTTACCTAATTCTAACAAACTAGGACATTACAAGAAATCCAGTACGGGTTGTTTTTTTGTGTGTTTGGTACACTGGGCAACGTGTCTATTAGGTCAGGACAAGTCAGGTAGGTTTGCCCTTTTTGTGCCACAGCGCCCCGCACCCACAGGAGGTAATTGATATACTTTTTTCATATATCATTATATATAATCCTTGTACATTTCTATACACAGTGATGTCGCTAACAGGAAATTAATGAATACGCAAATAAAGGGTATTCCCTGGGAAATATTATGATAAAGAACGACTGAGATGATTTTTACGTAGAATCTGAGGATTTTGCGAGCGCCGAAGGCGCGAGATTTTGGTGTTTGGGGGGTTCGGGGTCTCCCCCGGGAAAAAATTACAATTTAGAACGGCAGAGATGAGTTTTACGACGTATTTTGTTGAATTTGTGAGGGCAGAAGGCGCGGGATTTTGGTGTTTGGGGGGTTCGGGGGTCTTCCCCGCGGGAAAAATTAAGATTTAGAATGGCTGAGGTGATTTTTATGATGTATTTAATGAATTTGTGAGTACTGAAGGCCTGAGATTTTGTTGTTTTGGGGGTCCTGGGTTCTCCCCCGGGGACAAAAATTAAGATTTAGAATAGCTGAGAGGAGTTTTATGATGTAAATTGATAAATCTGTTGTTTGGGGGGCCCGGTGGTCTCCCCCGAGAAAAAAATATTACGATTTGGAATGGCTGAGATGAGTTTTACAATGTATTTTGCTGATTTTAAAGCGTTCTTAACACGATAATTTTTCGATTTAAAGTTACCTTTAGAAATGATAATAGTGAGTTCGTCAATTCATTATGCAACCCTGCTCGATATGAACATACCGGATTCACACCATCGGCACATTGTTGTGTAACTCAAAGTAATAATGACATATAAACAAATTAATCTTTTAAGAAGCATTTTTTAAATAGTATAATCCCTTGATGGACATTTTTAGTCTAGTTCGTGTGTATTGAATTTTCATTATTAAACATTACGTGCTTGAACGTTTTAGGAAACGCGCCGCGCAGCGGAAAATTTTCTAAAATTAAGTACAAAAATGTGCATTAGGACCCTTTTTTCTTTCAAATTTGCATTTTTAGAACAATTTCACTCGGCGAAAATGGGGGGGGGCAAAAGACATGGCAGTTGGGGAACGGGGCAATTGCCCCCCTGCCCCCCCCCCCCCCGCTTCCTACGCCCCTGTATTGTCAATAACATCATTAAGAATTTGAAGAAATTTTTCATATATGTCATTAACATCATTTGAATGGCCAATTAGAGTATAGAGTATCTCAGTCTATTGATTGTAATTCGTTATTAATGAAATCCCAGTTGGCACTTTCAAATTGATCAAAGTTTTTTTGTAAGATTTTTCACGCAGTGTTTTGAAAACAAGATTTAAAAGAATAGTACAGTGGTCACTACAAGTTGGAGGTAGTACCTCAGTGTTACTACAATGTTAGGATTGTTTGTAAAAAATATATCAATACTTTTAGCAGATGTGTCAGTTATGCGTGTTGTGTGGATTAGGCTGTTTAGTTGGTATTTTGTTAAAATTGTGTGAAATGTGAGAATGTTGGGGAGTCTCATCATGTCCTGATTGATGTCACCAGTAATGATTACATTAGTGTTCAAGTTAATCAAGTTTTCTATAAGATCATCAAAATGTTGCCAATAGTTAACTCTGAAGTTAGATGGACGATAGATGCAACACAAAAGAATTTTTTTATTAGAGTTTTGCACTTCTATAACTAAATTTTCAATATTGGGGTTTTCCAGATAAGTTCGTCTGGTAGATATTAAGTTTTCTTTGGTAAAAATCAGTATACCACCTCCATTATCTATTTTTCTCTGTATCGTCTGAACATAACTGGGTGTGAATTTAGTGCCAAGCTATCATCAGTTATAGTGTGGTTTAAGTGTGTTTCAGTTAAGCAGACTATATCATATTCCGAAAATTCAGTTTCAATAATATCTGATTTTGTCTAAATAATCTCACATTAGAAGGAAAAACTGACAAGTTAGATAGGTAATGTCTCTCAGGGTTGACCAGGATTGGGATGAACATCACCAATTAGAAGTATTAATAAAGTTGACAAATAGAAAATTAAAAGAAAAAGTATTTTATAATGTATACATTATAAACATTTATGGAACCGTTTCGGCTTAGTAGAAAAAGTGTAGTCTATTGGCCCTGGATTAGGGATGAATGTCACCAGATAGCTCCAATAAGAAAATACTCTGATGGGCAAACAAAACTTTTTTGATTTTGCATAGCAATAATTTGAATATTAACATGTATAGGGTAAACAACAAATAAGCACTTCCACACACACATTCATACCAAAAGTAGAGATCAATATACATTTTAATAGAATAATACTGCTAACTTTAAGTAAGTAGCAGTTCAATTAATATAAGAATTACTCTGAAAGAAGAGTATTCATGTAACATAGACAAGTTGGTTATTTAGTTGCGACTTCACAAAGGTAATTAATTAAGTAATATTTGGTCTAAATATAGATCTGTGGTTACATATAAGATAATATATAATACAAACAGCAGTTTGGATACAGTCAAAGGGGACAATAAAATAAATAAAATAGAGTAGCTAGAATAGTATGCAGGATTGTTAACAGCAACAACATATTTGAATACAATCAAAGGGAGACAACCAATAAAATATTATAACTTGTAATTGGCAATAATTGGTTTGGATACAGTCAGAGGGAGACAACCAATAAAGAAATAGAGTATACGTAGCTAGAGTAGTTTGTAGCCTACATTGTAATTAGCAACAACACATTTGTCCTGTTAATTATCTAGTGATAAGTATTTAGGTAAAAACTATGCGCAGAAAAACACTTAAAATACAATTATGTAAAAGCCAAGTCTTGCTATTTTTTTAAAATACTCAATTATTTGATCTATTGATATAATATAGGCATTATTGCTACTTTATTAGTGGCTATTTATATCACTATACAGCCATATAAAGGAGAGATATTATAACATAGTACAAGAATAGCTAATACAAGATCAACTCATAAACTCTGAACCGAAGTTTAACTAGTCCGCTAAACCTGCCTATATTATTAGGTTTTAATTTTTTAATTTTTTTTTTTGCCTAATATATTAGTCAGCTCGCGGTACCTCTTAAAAATGTGAAATCGTAGGCCAGATTTGGCTACCTACGCTACGTCAGCGGCATATTTCTATATATATATATTAGGCCAAAAAAAAAAAATTAAAATGCCTAATAATATAGGCAGGTTTAGCGGACTAAGTTTTCGATGATCATGTACACGTCTGTTCTGTAGCTAAAAACGGCAAGGTATACATTATAATTGGAAATGGTGTAACATTAGATTAACTGATGTGGGCGAATATAATCAGTATAATGCATAAGATCAAAATTAAATTCAGGGATAACTCGTAGAAATACAAATAAACGTTTCGTATTTCTTCACGGCTATGTGTAATATGTATTTTAATGCGTTCACGTATCGATATATATATTATGCTCATCATAAGCGACCGTGCTTAGTCACATGACTTCAAAGACTCGATCTGACCGTTGGTCGGAATATTCCCGCCTAATCCATTGTTCATGAGAAGTCCGGCGAAAGGACAACAACAATTTTGAGCTTCCGAAGTGCAACACTTTATAAAGGCAAAAGGCAAGTCCGTTCTGAACATTTCATTTTATATGATATATAATATCATAACAATACAGTATTGTTAAGATTTAAAGACTTATTAACAAAGTCTGACATTCCCGTATGTGAAGTAATACTGGCATAAATCACAGGGACCTGGCAAGAAATTTTATAACCAACGGCAACGGTATTTATCTCTCCTCTCAAAAAACCTAAAACCACATGTACGTTTTTTGTATTGTTTTTTCTCTTTTGTTTGATATAATATGTTGAGCCACCGAACATTTGAACATACTCATGAACATATCTCAGTTTCTACATGCAATTTCTACATGTGCACACATCACAATCATTTGAGTTATCGCACAAATTACAATTACATGTATTTTTTTATGAAAACATGAACTTCTCAATATTTTTAGGTTTAAGGACCCTGTTTAAACTAGTGATGTTTTTGTATGCCTATACATTGTATCACTGTATTCACTTCTTATGTATCTACATAACAAACATATACATGTACCTATTACTAAACATCCTCGATATTCCAGGGGTTCCGATCAACTTACGATTCTCACGAGTAGAGATAGTAAGTGATCGGAACCCCCTGGAGTATCGAGGATGGTTACTAAAAATGTCAATGCATCCGTACTAACTTTACGAGATATCATACTGTTGACTCTGTATAGGCTGATGTGTTGTTTGTAAATTTTGGCAAATTATGCCAAAAATGTAAATTTTCAGTTTTGCATGTCCACAGGGTTCAGTACATATTTTTGTCACCAAACAACCACTGTCATTATGTTTACTTGTGTTTATAGTATGTAGTAGGAACGCTGGTTTGACCGGATTTTCGACTTTATAAAGGCATACACATATAAATTGTTTGGAAAATTTGACATTATTTAGGTTTTCTTCAACTACAGCTTAGACATGATATATTAAACAGGGTCTTAAACCTTAATTGTCCATTCAAGATCTCATTTTACACTCTTCTATTTCAGGTTATACACGGTATTTCAGCATACACTTTATTCTAGACTCATATTTTAACTAATTAATTTGTATGGATATACATGTAAACCCTGGTCAAGGCACAAACACTGATATATTGACTATATTCCACATAAATATTCGCAGCTTAAGAAATAAAATAACTCGCCTCCAAAACATTGCAGGTGAATTCCAACGTTAGTATGCATCACCGAATCTCATTTAGACAGCACTATTTCTGATGACGATATACAGACCGTGTACATTCCTATGGTGGAGGTGTTTGCAGTCTATATATCTTATTATATTTATGCCAAACGTTGTCTTGACTTAGAATTTCCATCAGGTGAAGTCGTATGGTAGAAATATCTTTAATCATTGCTGAACAAATATCAATATTGTTGTGACCAGGCCACGTTCCGGAGCATAACTTTAAAACCAGAAGAGCATATTCCACAGAAACTCATACACCACATTTGGTCTTAATGTCAATGTAGTGCCCTTTGCTATTTTATGGCTTTCACTTTTTATGTACTTTTTTCGTGATAACCATGGATTAACATAGCTGAAAATGGCAGATTTTTGTGTAAGAATCCGTTTTCCGGAGCCTACCACTCTAAACCAGCAGAGATATTCCATGAAACTTCATAGACACATGTTCTTATGGCTCTAGTAGTTGCCTTTTGCTATTTTGTAGGTTTTTCATTTTTTTGCCATTTTTCCCGTTAACCATGGAAACATTGCCTGAAAATAATTCATTTTTGTAGCCAGTTTTCGTTTTCCGCAAGCAATAACTGGAAAAAACCGGTTGAGATATTATGCCACAGCGAAACTCCATAGGCACCATTAGTCTTATGTCTAGTAGTGCCTTTTGCTATTTTAAGGTTTTCACTTTGTGTACTTTTTTCCTGTAAACCATGGAACATTGCTGAAAATGGCAGACATTTTGTGTAAGAATCGTTTCCTGAGCACCAACTCTAAACACCAGCAGAGATTTTTCATGAAACTTGCCATAGACCACATTTTTATGTAGGACTTCTAATTTTGTATTATGCTTTTACTTTTAATTAATATACATGCAGTTAAAACTATATATATCAAACTCAAATTACTGATGAACATTCACTTAATTTCCTATGTTAATCATCGTCGCATAAGTTTTAAAACAATTAAAAAAACGCCACTGTTAGCTGACTGAACTTTGTTAAAGGGCCCCACTAACCTTCCGGAGCAAAAATTAAAAAGTTTTCTTAAAAAACATTTAATAACAAAAGAAAATATATAATTCGATCGCCTATAAGATGATGGATTACACACCAAACCATATGCAAGTAATTTCCTGTCTTATGCTACGATAACAGATGGAAGATTCAAATTTCGTCTGTTTTTCCGTCCTGGCGCAGAGGATAGTCAACTACCGCGCGGGCATATAGGACGACGACCGGCGAGAACATAAAACGACCCGACGTTATTGAAAATTAACATTTTTTATTTATTCTAATTAAACAGTTCTGAAGTAGCTGATGATAAGTGTGATAGTAAACATAATACAAGTTAATAACTTCTGCGACTCTACCAAAATATTGGATCTCGTTTTACCATTCCTATTTTAAAATTAAAAGCCGTTTCGGCGAAGGTAGGCCTGCCTCTTAAAGCTAAGATCAATTCTGTATTTTTATCAAGAGAGCAAATGTTTCAAAGTCCCGGTTCACTTTGTTAAAAAAAATATAAATATGTTATGTATATTCTTCAATTGCAGTTGCGGTTTTTAAAATACTTTCCCTATACTCTGCACTTAGCATTATAAATTAATGCACATTAATTGATTTTAGCTTCTCCATTTGGCGGCGGGATCTAGAACGAACTATGTCCATGTTTATGATGGACTCAAATCTAGTTTATCTTTATACAAATATTCTTGCCATTCTAAAACAGAATGGTCCTGAGATGTATTGTCTCCTCTTCACTTGTCAGCCAATCAAAAACGTTTTGCAAACTGATCGGCCGCCGAGCTGTGCAGGAGATCAAAGGGATCCGAACTATTTTACCGTTACAAGTTTTGCTAAAATAATAACGTCGGTATTCGCTGTAATTGAATTGATGATCATTATTACACCTTGAATCCCAGCCAAGCTGAAAACAGCTAACCGGGTGTCTCTCAATCCATTTATAATTATTATAGGTATGTCTTAACCACTTGGCAATTGCCATCCTCTTATAGAAGCCAAAGCATTCCATAAATCTTCATATAAATCATTGAATGGAGAAAGCTAAGATACCCGTATAATCTGTGTTAAATGTATACCACATATATAAACCCTGACATCTCTCACCTAGCCTCCATCACATTTGTCAACCTTTAATTTGTATATCCCTATCTTAGTGTGAGAGCCCGCTGCCGATCTAGATCCCCCCCGCTTCCTACGCCCCTGTATTTGTCAATAACATCATTAAGAATTTGAAGAAATTTTTCATATATGTCATTAACATCATTTGAATGGCCAATTAGAGTATAGAGTATCTCAGTCTATTGATTGTAATTCGTTATTAATGAAATCCCAGTTGGCACTTTCAAATTGATCAAAAGTTTTTTTGTAAGATTTTTCACGCAGTGTTTTGAAAACAAGATTTAAAAGAATAGTACAATGGTCACTACAAGTTGGAGGTAGTACCTCAGTGTTACTTACAATGTTAGGATTGTTTGTAAAAAATATATCAATACTTTTAGCAGATGTGTCAGTTATGCGTGTTGGTGTTTGGATTAGGCTGTTTAGTTGGTATTTTGTTAAAATTGTGTGAAGATGTGAAGTGTTGGGGAGTCTCATCATGTCCTGATTGATGTCACCAGTAATGATTACATTAGTGTTCAAGTTAATCAAGTTTTCTATAAGATCATCAAAATGTTGCCAATAGTTAACTCTGAAGTTAGGTGGACGATAGATACAACACAAAAGAATTTTTTTATTAGAGTTTTGCACTTCTATAACTAAATTTTCAATATTGGGGTTTTCCAGATAAGTTCGTCTGGTAGATATTAAGTTTTCTTTGGTAAAAATCAGTATACCACCTCCATTATCTATTTCTCTGTATCGTCTGAACATAACTGGGTGTGAATTTAGTGCCAAGCTATCATCAGTTATAGTGTTGTTTAAGTGTGTTTCAGTTAAGCAGACTATATCATATTCCGAAAATTCAGTTTCAATAATATCTGATTTGTTTCTAAATAATCTCACATTAGAAGGAAAAACTGACAAGTTAGATAGGTAATGTCTCTCAGGGGGTTGACCAGGATTGGGATGAACATCACCAATAAGAAGTATTAATAAAGTTGACAAATAGAAAATTAAAAGAAAAAGTATTTTATAATGTATACATATAACATTTATGGAACCGTTTCGGCTTAGTAGAAAAGTGTAGTCTATTGGCCCTGGATTAGGATGAATGTCACCAGATAGCTCCAATAAGAAAATACTCTGATGGGCAAACAAAACTTTTTTGATTTGCATAGCAATAATTTGAATTAACATGTATAGGGTAAACAACAAATAAGCACTTCCACACACACATTCATACCAAAAGTAGAGATCAATATACATTTTAATAGAATATTACTGCTAACTTAAGTAAGTAGCAGTTCAATTAATATAAGAATTACTCTGAAAGAAGAGTATTCATGTAACATAGACAAGTTGTTATTTAGTTGCGACTTCACAAAGGTAATTAATTAAGTAATATTTGGTCTAAATATAGATCTGTGGTTACATATAAGATAATATATATACAAACAGCAGTTTGGATACAGTCAAAGGGGGACAATAAAATAAATAAAATAGAGTAGCTAGAATAGTATGCAGATTGTTAACAGCAACAACATATTTGAATACAATCAAAGGGAGACAACCAATAAATATAGTATAACTTGTAATTGGCAATAATTGGTTTGGATACAGTCAGAGGGAGACAACCAATAAATGAAATAGAGTATACGTAGCTAGAGTAGTTTGTAGCCTACATTGTAATTAGCAACAACACATTTGTCCTGTTAATTATCTAGTGATAAGTATTTAGGTAAAAACTATGCGCAGAAAACACTAAAATACAATATGTAAAAGCCAAGTCTTGCTATTTTTTTTAAATACTCAATTATTTGATCTATTGATATAATATAGGCATTATTGCTACTTTATTAGTGACTATTTATATCACTATACAGCCATATAAAGGAGAGATATTATAACATAGTACAAGAATAGCTAATACAAGATCAACTCATAAACTCTGAACCAGATAGTTTTAACTAGTCTGCTAAACCTGCCTATATTATTAGGTTTTTTTAATTTTTTAATTTTTTTTTTGCCTAATATATAGTCAGCTCGCGGTACCTCTTAAAAATGTGAAATCGTAGGCCAGATTTGGCCTACGCTACGTCAGCGGCATATTTCTAATATATATATTAGGCAAAAAAAAAAAATTAAAATGCCTAATAATATAGGCAGGTTTAGCGGACTAAGTTTTTACATGATCATGTACACGTCTGTTCTGTAGCTAAAACCGGCAATGTATACATTATAATTGGAAATGGTGTAACATTAGATTAACTGATGTGGGCGAATATAATCAGTATAATGCATAAGATCAAAATTAAATTCAGGGATAACTCGTAGAATTACAAATAACGTTTCGTATTTCTTCACGGCTATGTGTAATATGTATTTTAATGCGTTCACGTATCGATATATATATTATGCTCATCATAAGCGACCGTGCTTAGTCACATGACTTCAAAGACTCGATCTGACCGTTGGTCGGAATATTCCCGCCTAATCCATTGTTCATGAGAAGTCCGGCGAAAGGACAACACAATTTTGAGCTTCCGAAGTGCAACACTTTATAAAGGCAAAAGGCAAGTCCGTTCTGAACATTTCATTTATATGATATATAATATCATATACAATACAGTATTGTTAAGATTTAAAGACTTATTTAGACATAGAGTCTGAGCCATTTCCGTGATGTGTAAGAGTTCAAATACTACTGCATGAGGATGAATCCAGCAGGGACCTGGCAAGAATTTTATAACCAACGGCAACGGTATTTATCTCTCCTCTCAAAAAACCTAAAACCACATGTACGTTTTTTGTATTGTTTTTCTCTTGTTTGATATAATATGTGAGCCACCGAACATTGAACATACTCATGAACATATCTCAGTTTATACATGCAATTTCTACATGTGCACACATCACAATCATTTGAGTTATCGCACAAAATTACAATTACATGTATTTTTTTTTCTATGAAAACCATGAACTTCTCAATATTTTAAGGTTTAAGACCCTGTTTAAACTAGTGATGTTTTTGTATGCCTATACATTGTATATCACTGTATTCACTTCTTAGGTGTATTTGCATAACATACATATACATGTACCTTCTAAACATCCTCGATATTCCAGGGGTTCCGATCACTTACGATCTCTATACGAGTAGAGATAGTAAGTGATCAGAACCCCTGGAGTATCGAGGATGGTTACTAAAAAGTGTCAATGCATCCGTACTAACTTTACTAGATATAATACTGTTGACTCTGTATAGGCTGATGTGTTGTTTGTAAATTTTGGCAAATTATGCAAAAAATGTAAATTTTCAGTTTTGCATGTCCACAGGGTTCAGTACATATTTCTGTCACCAAACAACCATGTCATTATGTTTACTAGTGCTTATAGCATGTAGTAGGAACGCTGGTTTGACCGGATTCGACTTTATAAAGGCATACACATATACATTGTTTGGAAAATTTGACATTATTTAGGTTTTCTTCAACTACAGCTTAGACATGATATATTAAACAGGGTCTTAAACCTTAATTGCCCATTCAAGATCTCATTTTACACTCTTCTATTTCAGGTTATACACGGTTATTTCAGTTATTTTACTATTAATTTGTATGGATATACATGTAAAACCTGGTCAAGGCACAAACACTGATATATTGACTATATTCCACATAAATATTTGCAGCTTAAGAAGTAAAATAACTCACCTCCAAAACATTGCAGGTGAATTCCACGTATAGTATGCATCACCGAATCTCATTTAGACAGCACTATTTCTGATGACGATATACAGACCGTGTACATTCCTATGGTGGAGGTGTTGCCGTCTATATATTTTATTATATATATGCCAAACGTTGTCTTGACTTAGAATTTCCATCAGGTGAAGTCGTATGGGTAGAATATTCTTTAATAATTCCTCATACCTCCTTTACACAGTTACAGACCCAATGATAGTATAAATCCTCTTTGGGAACAATTTGAAAACTCCACTGAAACCGCACTTGATGAAAATCGGCATGTAATAATAGTTGAAGACTTGAACATCCTTTTCCAATGTCATACACTAACCTGCACGTGTAGGTCAAACGCGCGCTTTGTCACTAGATCCCGTACGCGTGCTGGTCAGCGATGCGTGCGAAATAGAGCTTGCCGGTGTTATCGATGTATGTAGATCACGATATATTTCTGATCATGATATCGATGCCACTATGATTGAAATGTACCAAGGATTTATAAGTGAGATATACGTCCTTGAATGTACTAATAATTGTTTACGTTCGATCTGGTGACCATGATATAAAAATGCTAATTACCGATCTTATACAAAATATGCCAGGTCCCTATGGTTGTTATTTAGAGGCGCTCAATCATGTAATGATATGAGTATCTATCTATATCTATCTATATATGATACGTTGTAGAACCCGTTTCCGGTTTTAACACAACGGTAGAGAGAGGATCTTACAGGGCATGTTTAAAAGCCTCCAATGTTGGGGCACATACTACCTTTTCCTCTAAGTGGTTCCAGTCAATGACTGTACACACAAAGAAGGAATTCCTGTATTGCTCACAGTTGTGTGTCGGTACCGTGAGGGGTTTTGAATTTCTGGTGACATTTTTTTCAACAACATTTGTGGTGATGTGATTTTCGTAATACTTAGCTTTGATGTTTCTTTTGGGTCGTTGTTTTGTTAAGTACTGATCTGGGGGTATTGATGGTAGCATCCCCTCCACCACTTTATATAGGAAGGTCAGTCTCTGTTGTTCACGTCTGATCTGAAGTGATGGTAGTTTCAGATCCTCTAGCATTCTTGTAACGCATCCTTCCTCCCTGGTCTTGTAGTCATTGGAAATGAATCTGGCTGCTAGTCTTTGTATTCTTTCAAGTTTGTCAATGTCTTTTTTGATATAAGGGTCCCAAATTATTGCACCATACTCAAGGATGGAGCGCACCAGTGAAATATATGCTATTTTTTTGCACGTAGTTGGGCAGTGAGTAAAAATTTTTCTGAAAAAAAAATACTCGGACTATGCCCATGTTTGTATTCCCACTAAAAATATTATTATAAGACCTAATGATAAGCCGTGTTTACCTATGAATTACGACATGAAATAAGAGTGAGAAATAGGTTACATAAAAAACTTAAACGTAGCTATCCATTGCTAAATTTAGATAAATTTGAAAAAGCAATAATTTTAAAACGCAGAACCAGGGAATTATTTTTCGCTAATGTAAAAGGACTATTAGACAATTTTGCCAAAAACAACCAAAAAGATTTCTGGAAACTTCTGCGTAATTTAATAAAGGGTTGTGATAGAGTTTCTAATATCCCCATTAAGATATCATGTTAATAATACTATTATGGTAGATAATGAACGAAAAGCTAATGTTTTAAACGATTACTTTATATCTATATCAACCTTATGTGATACTGGTGTTCCCTTACCATATGTTAATACCAGAACACAAAGTCGTATGGGCGATGTTTTTTTTACGCATACTGATATTATCGATATTCTAAGTTCCTAGACATAGGCAAAGCTGTAGGTTTTGATAAAATATTACTGTAATGAATATATATATGTATACTGTTGGTTAAAACATTTCGTGCCAGGTCCCTGTGGACATGGCAAATAGACTTATCTGATTAAAATACTTCTAACCACTCCGTTCAAAAGAGGATCTGACAACATCCCATAAGAGGTCATGTTCGCATGACCTTTATACCACCTGTACATCAAATCAAAAGCATTTTCTACTCCTAGCTACATCAATTGAAAACGTCATTTCGTCCCAGTATAAATATACACTTAGCTTTGTTGTGTTCTTTGGGCGAGATGACTATGTATATTAAATAATTCTGACTGGTTTTTTTAAAACTGTTTCGTCCCAAAACAATTCTGGCAGCAGCAATATTGATCACCAGAACGTGACCCCTAATGGGATGTTGTCAGATCCTCTGATCAAACGTGCATAGTGATAATAAGGATCTGTATCTTAATCAGATTGGGACTAGTCTGGAGTAGCTGGGGCTAAAAAGGCTAACTTTGGTCATATTTACTGAGCAATCGGAACTCCTCGGGCATTCTCTAAAGAATACAAATAAAAAAAAATATTTTCTCGTTTACGGAAAGTGATGAAGGT
>SAYR01054894.1:0-13016 GCA_004382745.1 Argopecten irradians irradians | reverse complement strand
ACGACAAAAACAGGAAATGAATTCCGACTGTTATGAGTACATTAGACAGGAATCTGCATATGTTTGTGTTTAAAACCTCCATCTAAGCCAATTTCATATATATTTTCCTTTTGTTATTAATGTTTTAAAAACTTTAAATTTTGCTTCGCGAAGGTAGTTGCCTTTAAGATTTACATAACTTTCAAGATAGTAGCAAAAAATGCTGACAACTGACCCGGATAATATTAGCCTGAAGAACGACATAAGGACCACGAGAGGGGATTTGAACGAGTGTTAAACAAGTATAATTGTTTGTTTTTACCTGATGTTTGTTTATATCAGAAGCATGTTTTTGTAGGGTGTGTCTGTTTACAGTTGTAGCCGAATGACATTCTGGTTTGCAAAACAATAGTTCATCGATCGTGTCCGATCTAGAAATTCGTAAATTTTTCAGGTTCGTGGCTGATGAACAGAGTATTCAGTATGACTTCTTGGTTATTCATATGAAGTTTAACATCTTAAACTGTTTAATTAAGAGTGGAAGCTGTGGAGATATCTGCGTCTGGATATTTTTTGTACACAACACTTTGAAATATAAATTACCCAATTTTGGTGTTTTGACTTACCAGCGTGCTAGAATACCTATGGGTATAACAGGTGAGTTGATCCTGACCAGAGAATGGACGATTGACAGAAGTTAGTATATATACCCTATTATTTACACGAATGTTTATAGCCATATTAACTCTCGACTCCGCAATTGATAGGTTTTTAGACACCAACTCGCAGCAGCTGAGGATGTAATTACCATAGACTTCGGTACTCCGTCATCCACATCATTTTCATGTTCATTAAATCAAACTGATAATTTTATACACAAATTTACAAGAAGCAAGATTTCCCATACTTGTATCGCCAAGCTAAAATATTGCTAAATAAACCCCTGGACCCATACGGAACTGAGACATTAGTTACAGAGCTACATGGTTATATAAGTATGGCACCAAGCGTTTCCTAAGACCGTTTCTAAGATGTTTTAGAGTCTAGATGAAAAAAGATAAAATCATACTTTACATGGTACTATACTTCAAATTTCTAACCCGCCTACCTTTAGCGATTATAAAAACACATTTCTAGCAACATCTTCATAAAAAACGGTTACTACCGTTGGCAAGGTTCGAACTTTTCTATCAAATCTTCTGACGTCTCATTATTAAATGTCGTATAAGACGTTTAAAGCCACATTATGACAAACATTACACTAGATTCTTTTATACTATATCTGATAAAAATCATAGTGGCTAATGTGGGCAACTTATAATAATAATCCTGGGCATTAGGTAGCTGTTAGATAAATTATGTACGAGTTTTGTATGCGTAATTAGAAAATAGCACAGAATAAGGTAGTTTACGTTCAACCAATGAGATAATCAACATATTTTTTGGTAAAAATCCGATTAAACAGAAAAAAAGTATTTTAAAAAGGCCTCAATTAATTCTTTTTAAGCCTCACTATCCGTATCTGTCTTATTTGTATGATTTAGAGAAGATAGGTGAGGAAACAAATACTCTTATAAATCATGCAGAGCATAGAGACAAATGAAGTCAAGATGAGTGATAAATGATTTGGAACTTTTGAAAAAATCAAATAAATATTGACATCGCTAGGTGGGTCCCACTTAGTCAACGAGCGAAGTAAGCCGGAAATTTAAACGTCGTGCCGAGAAACGTCATGTTACACGTAACTACGTAACGTCTGTCGAAGTCGTCGAGAACGGGTCATGTACTTTCCGACTTCCGTACGGGCAATAATCGTAATTCTATGGCGACCAGTTTAAAATGAAGCTATGTTACCAGTAATAAATTTTCAAACACGCTGTACCAAAGTTTATTAAGAAATCATTTTTAAATACTCTTTATATAACTTATTTCAACTACATCTACAAATACTAACGATATCGTTTCAAATACTAACTGACTTTTGTGATAGTTACCGATAGCTCGACTATGTTACTAATTTTGACTTTATCGGGTATGAAAATAACCGATAAAATTTATAAAACATATGACATCGATACTTGATAATTAAACGTAGACCCGTCCCTTCTGATATATAATTTTAACTAATTAGATCTTTTTGAAAGGTTGAGTCGGATCACAAGTAGCTTGCACACTGCGTTTTGTTATATTTTAATATAATAGAAAATGATAATCATTAAGATATGTAATTATTGTGTTATCTTGTAGGGCTCCAATAATATAAGTAAATATAGAAATTAACAAGGGTAAATGAATAAACATAAAAACATTGAAAAGTGCTAGCTAGGGATTGCCTATTTAAACGTTTTCAGGCCTAATATTTAAGGGGGTATTTAGAAAGCAAATCGGTCATATTTGAAAATAATCGCCGTGAGGTATAGTTTTTATTGGCTTTTCTTATGCAAATAGGTCAATCTTCAGTAGGAAATTCTTAAAAAATCGATTTTATTGAGATCAGTTTTGTTCAGAATAAAAGAAAACATGACTATATTGATGCAATTTTTTCCTAAATTGGGGTCCTGTGAATTACTTTTAAGAATAACAGTATCGTTTCTAATGTGCGAAAAACCAGCTTATTTGATATATTTATGAATATATATCCACCTACTGAATGTATATGATGTGTACGAGCATATTCTGTATATGTTAAGTGATGTTACGGAAGGGAAATTTACTATATTTAAAATCCTTAAAATCCGAATATTAAGTCGTTTAATACATATTTATATATCACATTGGAAGAAAAATTAACACACGTTGTGACATATTATTCTTTATGTGGATTTTTAGTTGATCAGAATATACCTCAAATCTTCAGAATATCAAAAAATTAACGATAACCTGAAGGAAATAGAAGGACGTCTACCTTAATTCTATACTCTATTTTGTGATAAAATGAAGATGTTTAAATGTAACTTATAGTGATTTTTCAAGGGTATCTTTTTTTCGAATCCAATACGCAACGGTCAATGTTTCTATTTGGACGTCACGAAAACGTCGGGGTTTCTTTCGCGCCATGTCTCGGATTTTTTTTCATAGTGGTATGCAAAAAAAATTTTTTGCCATCAGAAAAATTTGGTATAAAACAAAGAACAATTAATTTATATGGTATGAGATAGAAAAAATGAGTCTGAATACAAATGAAGGAAATTGTCTTTTATTTCTTGACATGTCAGACGATGATAGTTGCAAATGAAGTTGCATGGATTTGGTTGTATAAAGTTTCGCGCATGTGCATTGTTGCGCACTAAACGTAAACAAAATGGCTGAACAATAGCGTGTGAAAAAAATATAAGTCTGAATTCGGCCGAATAAAACGGAGAATTATAATTGAATGCGTAGCAATCTACATTATCTCTAGGGAATGAAAGTCAGAGATGGCACATTTCCTGCGGAACTTGCCCGGATTCTGTTGGACATCGGTGTTTGCACTTGGGAGTTAAATTTCAACAAATATGCCAGCGGAAATGCAGTGGAAGACAAATGCATCATTTTTGTTTTTTGTTTAACTAGCCACGGGAACATAAGTGTTTTAGATTATATGATCTGTATAAATTTCAATCAACGCACATCGATTCGTTTGTTGTTGTTGTTGTTTCACCACACATAACCGTGTCAGAGACTGTCACTGCTATTCTTACATTTCTGTTGCACGCGACCTCTATTTGGGAAATAATTACGTTATTGTTCTATGTATATCTTCTTGCACTATATTTTAGAGGCAGATTTTCTCTGATCAGCTAGGCAAATGCCCTTTAACTTTTGCTGTTGCATTTCCATTTGGAAATGATGCTGAAGATATATCTATGGTACAGGATAAATTTAAATTTGTAGTCTTCATCCGATGCTATTTCATTGGTGTGAACGCTACCTTTAGCATACACTCGACTGGTGGATTTTATGTATATCGTAAGACAACGTTGATGAACTTTTATTTAATAGGCCATAGAAACATATATTATAATGTCATGACACCTGGTATGAGCGATAGGTCTCTATTATGTATTTGGACCTAGGCCTAGCACCACATTTTATTGAAACATTATATTACTAAGACATTAATGTTTAGAGTCTATACAAAATGCCCGTTGACATAAAACTAACTAGTTCAGACACCTCGCTACTTTCAATCTAATTTAATCTTATTCGTCATCGCATAACATGGCAATGTGATTGAATGAGGCCACTTTGCTTGGGTTAGACAATAAAACATTATTAAACACTAGACCATAGTAAGCACTAGTAGACTAGGACACCCTAGTAGACTGATTCAGGATATAATTTGGCAATACGAAATAAAAAGAAAATACTTTATGGGCTATGGACTTGACAATGCAGCTTTTAGCTAAACTGTATCATATTGAGATCAAAGTGGCATGCACAATGCATTACAAATAAGAAGAATATAAGCCACTGTATGAAACCAAAAAGGTTATTCCTACTGGAGAATTCGGCCAATGGAGCATCATGACCTTTTTTCGATATACGGTTTGACTGAATATAACTACATTTTTGAAGGGATTCGTTTATGAATCCGATATTTTATTTTGTTTCCAGGACGAGCCTTTGACAAAATTTTGTGTTGTAGTATTATCTATTAATGCTCTATCATATTGCCTCTGTTGTGGTTGTGAACATTTTAAGAATTCAACCTTAAGACTAAGGAATTCTAGCACAAAATCGTAATACGATAAGAGAACAATTTAAATTTCGTTATTTTGAATGTAACAACGACAACCGAATTACTTTACCATAGATACAACTTATCCCTGTACATTTTGTACGAGTATTTAGCGTATTTGTGTAACGAGATTTGCTTACGTACCTGTTGTAACGAGTATTAGTTTTACTTAGTATGTGTGTTACGAGTATTTAGTATTTGTGTACGAGTATTTTAGCTATTGTGTGAACGTAGTATTTACTAATTTGTAATGTAAGGTATTTAGCTAATTTGTGTACGAGTTATTTATTTATGTGACGTAATTACAATTTGTGTAGCAGTTATTTAGGGATTTGTTGAACGAGTATTAGCTACTGTAGTTGTACGGTATGACTATTTGATGAGTATTAGCTATTTGTGTACAGGTATTTAGCTATTTGTGTTCAGCAGTATGTTAGTGTTCATATTAATACTTGGTGTTGACGAGTACTTTAGCATATTTGTGACGGTATTTAGATTATTGTGTGTACGGAGTTATTTAGCTATTTGTTGTTACAAGTATTTAGCATTTGTTGTAACGAGGAAGATTAGAGGTTACTGTTACGATTGGTGTGTATCGTAGTATTTAGGTTATTTAAGTGTAGAAGTATTGTATTGTGTACAGAGTATTTAGGTACTTGTGTACGAGTATTGTAGGGGTCTAATAGAGCTTTTGTGTACGAGATATAGCTATTTGTTTACGAGTATTTATCTACTTGTTGATACGAGTATTTAGCTACTTGGTACGATGTATTTAGCTATTTGTGTACAAGTATTTAGCTACTTGTGTACGAGTATTTAGCTACTTGTGTACGAGTATTTGCTACTTGTGTACGAGTATTTAGCTATTGTACCGAGTATTTTAGCTATGTTGTGTGACGAGTATTTAGTATTTGTGTACGAGTATTAGCTACTTGTGTACAAGTATTTAGCTACTTGTGTCACGGAGTATTTTCAGCTATTTGTGTACGATTTATTTAGCTATTGTGTACGAGTATTTTAGCTATTTGTTACGAGTATTAAGCATTTGTGTACGAGTATTTAGCTATTGTGTACAGTATTTTAGCTACTTGTGTACCGAGTATTTAACTGCCGGTTTCTCCTTTATGTTATTATCACTGAGACTTAATATGATCAAAAAAGAACAGATTGCTTCTGCCATTTAGACTAATAGTTAGTCACAGTGCATTAAATTATTCCCCATGCTTTTATAACATTTACAAACATGTTGGATACATAACTACTTTAGTTGTTAATTATAGGACAAGGAGGGTAATTCAACCATGTCAAACTTCGAGCAAATCCCGTCCCTTTTCAAAACATGACCGAACTCAAATACGTTTACGTTATGCAAAGATGCAGCCAGAAATACAGATTAATACAAATATCTATCATTCGTTTAATAGTGATAACAAACTCACCTCTGGCTCCCGTAGTTGGCGTCACACTCCTCAATCCGCACAGCAAACAGAAGACGTTATATGTTTTAATGAGTACCAATCACACGGACGCTTCCCACGGAAGTTGATCCTTTTTTCCAACTTCTTAAAAAAAAAGTTCATTAAATTTTAACAAATATAAGGAATCAAACTACAACCGTCTTTAGTTATTCTACAACAGAACATTTCCCCGACTTGATGAGAGGTGGCTCGTCACAGATGGAGACAACAGATGGTCTGGATTATGTATACCTCATATGGAACGATGGTGTGAAATTGATATAAATGGTATTCCCGTTAGCCTAGGGGTCCTCACAGGGCCTAAGTTTGGTCTAAAGCAGGCTAAGTTGTACTCACCTGCCTTGACCAATCGCCTTTATCACTCTTTCCCTGGTCCCAGCCCGGATAGGCAAGTTTTTTTTGTGCGTGTCAGTTTGAAATGTTCTGCTCACCAGCAAGACTTTTTATTCTGGTTTGGGAGATTCAGAGCCCTAGCGGGGCGCTACGACCGAATATATTCCACTACTTTATACAAATATGTTATTTGTAATACGACTCGAAAAAGTGACTCTCTCTGTAGATTTACGATTATACGAATTTTTGGACAATAATACAACCTTTTATTGTTCTGTGGAAAGAATATACGTCCAAACCTTTCAATTGTGGACTTAGCACAACATTTGTATGCTGAGCGACTGACCTGTATTTGCGGCACCATCGGTTCGCGCAACATCTGTGTGCTCAGCGACTGACCTGTGTTTGAACAATCCAGGCGTGGGCCATGCTAAGGAATTTGAGGTCCCAGCCCAGAATTAACTAGCGCTCGTTACACGAAGGGACGCAGAACGACAGTGTATTTGAGTCATCTGACGTTGATCCTCCAGACATTTCGTTTGATGTTTCACGTCCAGAGGACCTCGACTTTTCGAGTGAGACGAGAATGTAAATCGACCATTCCTCGTTCCGGTCAGAGTCACCAGGACGTTTGCATGCCACTTCTAAGTATAGGGGATATTGATAAGCGTCTGGAGGAAACCGACCATGAAATTGTTTTACTTGAGAGAGAATTATTAAGACTTGCCAAGTGACAAGGAAAGAAGAGAGGAATTACGATAACATTTGGAGGAATGTAAGCGGAGCGAAACTGTCGACCGGTTTCTCCTCAACATGTTGTTTCGAGTGCAGGTATGCCAGTTGACATCGACTTTTAAGCAAATTAAGGGAAATGGTCAGCCGGTCGGCAGATCGAATAGGAAGATGTCATGCGTGAATCCGAACTCCACAGGATCCGATAGTGACGGAGACTCACAGGGGGAAAAAGCATGCAGCTTCAGCGAAATAGGGAGGAACTATCTTCTTTCAGAAGATTGCATATTATATCGGCATTGATGAGTGAGCTTCGAAGGATAGAGTTGATAGAAAGATGTTGAGGAGATGATCCCTCGAGTATCGAGGTTCCAGATTTAGCCAAACGTGTTTTAACAGCTAAAAATGATAATCAAAGTTGTTGTGTCCCTGACCAAGCCTGACACAGGTAGGGTCTGTTTTTGTGTAATGTATCAAAAGAACCGTTGTAGTAAAAAAGGAAATCATGACGGGGACATTCGAGGTGTCAAAAAGACATTTGCAGCATATCTGTTTCAGAAAGTTGAGGTTAAAAGACAACACACACAGAGTCAGCGCAGATATGTTCCATTGCTTTATGCCTATTCGACCCCTGTGTTAGATCAGGGGCGAGTCGAGTCTCTCAGGTCGGGGGGTCCTGAGTATGTAGATTATAAGTTTAACAAAATTGCAGCTAGTTTAGAGGGGCAAGATATTGACTATGTGTCCTTTCCGTCTATTGCTAGAATTTCGACAGTCTCACAAGGTAGGTTCAGGACTTCCGGAGTTGTCACAGGATAACCCATTTTTAACTTTGACTCACAGAAAATTCCTACTTCAATATACCTTACATGAAGGCTAAGACAAAGATGTTCTGAAGTTTTTAGAGTTCGCATTCCCAATTGGCCAGTGAATCAACTTTAGGTCCTTTCGAAGTTAACCCTTTTCTTCTGCCTTCAGTTATTTCTCATTTGAAATCCGTTCCAAAAGGAGGGTCATAGGCCCGGGCTGCCACCCTCCAGAGATCTCCCACTGAGGCTTTGTTCAAAGTTGGAGATTTTGCGCGGCGTCATTTTATCGACATTTACATGTTTTCACAGCAATTAAAATATAACAAATCAAAACACTTGTTGTCTTCTGCTTATTTATCTTCAAAGCTGCAGAGTATTTCAGTGCATTGAACAAATTCTCAAAAAACTAGGCTTAATTAAATTAGTTTCACATGTTTTACAATTATGAATAATGAAGCGATGTACTTAATTTTCAAAACAACATAAGTACATTCATGTACTAATTTCAGAAAATAGTTTAAGACCTGTTACAGTTAAAATAATCAAAATGTAACTGAAAAAATCTAATCTGAGAGAGAGAGAGAAAAGTAAAGTTTCATTGAAATTTTATTTATTTAAATTTATAATTTACTATAATTGATTTTATTATTAAATTAATATTTTGTCTAAACCAATTTTCTGGAAAAATACCCCCTTCCCTTTTTTAAACATGATTATTAGTGAAATCCTGAAAATGTATACCAATCCGGATCAAGCAATTACTTTGTACAATTACCCAAAATGGCGGCCATTACGATTGGAAATTTTGCTTATTAACCATTTAAAACGTGAGTAAATCATTTACAGTTATAAGCAGTGTTTCTTTTTGAAGTAATACTCATTATCTATAACACAACATTCCTTGGCCGCGGTGGCCTAGTGGTTAAGATGTCCCGACATATTACCACAAACCCTCCACCTCTGGGATGCTGCTTTCCTCCACCAACAAGCCTGGCACGTCCTTACATGACCCTGGCTGTTAATAGGACGTAAAACTAAACAAATAAACATTCCTTCAAAGCAGCTGGTCGACCTCTTAACCTTCTACGTTCAGAAGCCTATATTTGTTAAAGAGTCACATAAGTGATTTCTTTCTTGATCCTACAAGAAGGTTTTCAAATCCTCAGTTATTTAGATGATTTTGCTGAGGTCGAGCACCCGTGAGGAATTGGCCTTTATCAAATTAGGGTGTCTACTAGCGGAGTGCGGCTTCCACTGTGAACTGTGAAACTGTGAACGAGATATTGCCGTAAGTTTTATCCGGAAGTGAAGTTATAGCGGCATTATTTGATTTTGACTAACATAAAAATGCTGCTGTCATACCTTCAACTCCGTAAAAATGGTGACATGTTAATAAACGTATCTAATGTCATTTCCGAAATCACCTATAAGTGAAAAGCCCTAATAAAGGCTGATGGATGACGTCAACAGAGGGTTTTGTAAAACAGAAAAATTCACATATGTTCCGATATGTAAGACCACATGGTGAGATAAGACGTACTGGGGATTAGTACATATAGATTGCTTCATTGTGTGTGACGATGATCAAATGGGTGATAGCTACAAACTCTAATTAAATTTTCATCAGGTGAAGTTGTCGTCTACAGGAGATCCTCGGTTTTTGTCGTAGATTTGTTTGATAATGCCTAATTCCTGTATCATTTAGGTATTGTTGGTAATATAAAGCTGAATGGTTGGACACATTCGAATGCGGTAACGGCTTTGTACTTTTGATATCTCCAACACCCGTGTCTTCGGGCTGTTAATATGTAGAGTCTGTAGAGATCTTCCAGTCGGAACGACGCCAGGACTTGGTACTACTTTTTATCGTTATTTTCAAACAACTCAAATATACATGAACTGTATACATCATGTACAATTGCCTGGCATTTATGCACAATAGTCCTGGTCTCAAGGTCATACATCACCTGCAATTGTTTGTTTGTTTTTGTCCTATCTAGCAACATCTCCATTATTTACTAACCGAACCAGATCATTTATAAAAAAAACCACCGTAATAATACTTTTTCCTTTGGTCTAACTTAATTTATACATACACGAAAATGAAGATCCATAATCATTTTATATGGATACAATAAGGAATAGAAAAGAGGTTAAATGTGTTTGAATCCTCTTATTGTCACTGAAATATGCAGTTGTACCACCACGCTACAAATTCTTCAATAGATGATTGGAGAATCCTCCTATGGATGGAGATTAAATCGAATTATACATAGGTAGAGGATTAAAGAGAATGATGAATGATCATGGGCCTGTAGGATAGATACTGAGGTAGTGGATTAAATAGAATGATGAATGATCATTGGCCTGTAGGATAGATACTGTGGTAGAGGATTAAATAGAATGATGAATGATCATGGGCCTGTAGGATAGATACTTGGTATGAGGAATTAAATAGAACTGAATGAATGATCATGGGCCTGTAGGATAGATACTTGAGGTAGTGGAATTAAATAGAAATGTATGGAATCGATGATGGGTCTGTAGGATAGATAATGAGGTAGAGGATTAAATGAATGATGAATGAATTATAGGGCTGTAGGATAGATACTGGGTGGTAGAGGATTAAATAGAATGATGAATGATCACGTGGCGCCTGTAGGATAGATACTTGGTGTAGAGGATTAAATAGAATGATGAATGATCACGGGCCTGTAGGATAGATACTGGTGGTGAGAGGATTAAATAGAATTGATGAATGATAGGCCTGTAGGTACGATACTGACGGTAGAGGATAAATGGAGATGATGAATGATATGGGCTGTAGGATAGATACTGAGGTAGAGGATTAAATAGAATGATGAATGATCATGGGCCTGTAGGATAAGATACTGGAGGTAGAGGATTAAATAGAATGATAAGTGGTCATGGGCCTGTAGGATAGATATATGTGGTAGAGGATTAATAGAACGATGAATGATCATGGGCCTGTAGGATGGATACTGAGGTAGAGGATTAAATAGAATGATGAATGATCATGGGGCCTGTAGGATAGATACTGAGGTGATAAGCCATAAATAGAATAATGAAAGAGTATGTAAACCTGTAGGATAGATACTGAGGTAGAGGATTAAATCAGAAATGATGAATGATCATGGGCTGTAGGATAGATACTGTGGAGACCGAGGATTAAATGGGAATGTTGAATGATCACCGGCCCTGTAGGATGATACTGAGGTAGAGGATTAAATAGAATGTTGAATGACAACCGGGCCTGTAAGAAATAGATACTGTGGTGAGGATTAAATATAATGATGAATGATCACGGGCCCTGTAGAAATAGATACTGTGGTAGAGGATTAAATATGAATGATGAATGATCATGGCCTGTAGGATAGATACTGAGGTAGATAATTAAATGAAATGATGAATGATCATGTACCTGTAGGATAGATACTGAGGTAGATGATTAAATAGAATGATGAATGATCTGGGCCTGTATGGATAGATCTGTGGGGGTTTAAATAGAATATGAAGATCGTGTGTAAGGAGAAGATTAATAGAAGTGAATGTAGGGCTTGGGATTGATAGGTAAAAATGATACTACGGGCCTGTAGGATGATCTGGAGCGTAGGGTTTAAATAGAAGATGAATGATCAGGGCCTGTAAGGATAGATATGTGGTAGAGGATTTAATAGAATGATGATTCATATCGGGCTGTAGGGATAGATACTGAGGAGATGGATTAAATAAAATGATGAATGATCATGGGCCTGTAGGATAGATAATGAGGTAGAGGATTAAATAGAATGATGAATGATCATGGGCCTGTAGGATAGATACTGTGGTAGAGGATTAAATAGAATGATGAATGATCATGTACCTGTAGGATAGATACTGAGGTAGAGGATTAAATAGAATAATGAATGATCATGGGCCTGTAGGATAGATACTGTGGTAGAGGATTAAATAGAATGATGAATGATCATGGACCTGTAGGATAGATACTGTGGTAAAGGATTAAATAGAATGATGAAGGATCATGGGCCTGTAGGATAGATACTGTGGTAGAGGATTAAATGGAATGATGAATGATCATGTACCTGTAGGATAGATACTGTGGTAGAGGATTAAATGGAATGATGAATGATCATGTACCTGTAGGATAGATACTGAGGTAGAGGATTAAATAGAATGATGAATGATCATGGGCCTGTAGGATAGATACTGTGGTAGAGGATTAAATAGAATGATGAATGATCATGGGCCTGTAGGATAGATACTGAGGTAGAGGATTAATAGAATGATGAATGATCATGGGCCTGTAGGATAGATACTGTGGTAGAGGATTAAATAGAATGATATAACCATTATAAACATCCCCTGCGAGATGGTATTCATGACATCAAGAATATCAGCAGATTGTGGTTCATGAAAAAAATTCATGAATATTGATTCAAATGACTCTCATGAACTCTTCATGAAGTTTTATGATTCCATGAAAATTCATGATTGTTCATGATCAATGTAGCAAGAATTGTCCATGAAGTTTTATGCATGACTGATATTCATTAAAATTCTTCAAAATTAATGAAAATGTTTCATTTATTTTTAAGAATCTTAATGAATATCATTTATGCATAAAACTTCATGAATGATTTTTGACATTCTATTTAATTCCTTTTGATGAATTTTAATGAATACTCACTAAAGTCACATGACTACGTGTGTCACATGACTTCTATATATATTTCCCGCCAAATCAGTCACAATCCAAAATGGCTGCTGTATCTGCTGGCGTGTGGAAGGGGAAACATTATTCATCTTAAAATGGAAGTTTAAGATTATTCCATTCCTGGATTTCTTTAAACACAGATGAACACTTTCAGTAAGTTTTGATTTATCTGCAGTTCTTTTTCAACACGAAATTGTTGCACACTGACATTGCTATAGTGATTATGCATA
>SAYR01054870.1:1165496-1188394 GCA_004382745.1 Argopecten irradians irradians | reverse complement strand
CAAGATTAGTTTAAAATCATAATTTACATCTTGTCGTTATTAGTGAACGCAATCAGACATAATGCTTTGTATAGTTGGCACGTGTACTTATGTGGTCTATCTAGAGAATATATCACAAGAAACTGTTCATTCTATAGGATGATACATGTACAATACACAGTGTAATATGCATGTATCTAATTAATTAATCAATCTACAGCTGTATTCCATAGATACATTGTAATATGAAACTTTAACTGATGTCCGACATTTACCAATTCCTCAGTAAACAGAAAGTCAACATACATGTACTGTATATATTTGTATGTTAGACATTGAGAAAGTCCGCTTATTTTCATCTAGGTATGAATTTTGGCAATGTTTTGGAACATCCAGATGGTGCTAATATCCTCCTGAAATAATATACTGAGTTTGCGATATTGATAATTCATATACTTTTATAATTCAGAATGCAATAATTTTGGATTATTGAGATTCTTTTGATTACAGTAACTGCAAAACTTAGTAAAATTTGCATAATTTGTAATACATGTATTATATATTCAAGCGCATACTTTTAATCACCTTAAAAACTAAGCATTTCTACAGAAGATAGACTCTGCAGACTGCAAATTGTTTGAGAGACTGCGATGTTATAGCCTATAACTGAAGACATGAGAAATTGTTCAAAGAGATTTGCTAATTTTGAAATTTCTTTAGTTTAAACACCGCAATTTCCAGAAAAATAATAATTTTTATGCTGTGATGATCTTTTATATAATATAATATCTAACTTCGGATAGTTCGACACTGTCAACTAATCGCCAATGGGGCCTAAATAGATATTTGCAGTGTATTTTAGTAAATTGTCAAAAGGTGATTTCTAATGAAAGAGGATATAAATATGTATATATAAAAGGTATGAATCATTTTACCATGAACTTATTTTTCGGTAGGTAGCTTTATGTGTATATGTAGAGATGAAGTTTATGTAGTTGAGTCTCTCATTCCGCCAGAAAGATAATTAAAGAACATAATATTTGTTTAGTAGCGCATGTGTACCGACCTACTATACAAGTAATGAAGACACCTGTGTAATAAAGATGGTCTAGAAGCCAATGTGCTTCATGGACCGAGGTTCACGCAAGATATTGGATTGTATCTAGGACACGTCATTTTGTTCTATATTCCACAAAGTGTAATGCTGCACCACGATCCCCTAGGAAACCGGACCTCCAACCTTTTACATGGAATAGAGACGGCGTCTCATCCTCCGCCATATGTTATCAGTTTCTACCACAGCAGTCGATGTCGATGAAAGTACGTGTACAGTTTGTATCGTATTGTATGGATTCCATATTTAAGGATTGCTGATCACTAAAATTGAACGAATGTAAAACAGAATACTCCATATCATTTTAGACGAAGATTATACCGTATCAGATGATGAACTTCTTTGTAAATCAAAATGGCTACCTTTTAGCAAAAGAGTACAATATAATGAGTGTATTCTTATGTTCAATGTTATTAACAAATTGTGTCCTAATTATTTAGATTGTAACAATTTAGTATCCAATGTTCATGAAAAGAAGACTAGATCAGACACTACAGGGAAATATGCATTACAAAGATTTTTAAAACAGACAACTTTAAGGGTTCATTTAAGGATAGTGGAGCATCACTATGGAATTATCTACCAGGTATTGTTTCTAAAAATACAAAAGTCTCTAAATTCAAATACGAATGCAAGAAACACTTCCTACATGTATCTCAATACTCACTGTTTCATTTGCTTCTTAATATATATTTTAGTAAACCCAGCACCTTTTGTCCTTTTATCTTCTTAGTAAACTATCGTTAATTAATTAAATAAAATTAATTTTAACACATGCTATAATAGCATATATACTGTCAATTTTTATTCTTTTGTCATATTGGCATATATGTATATTATACACTAATTCATTAAGATGTGTTTTATTTTTTATTTTACCATATATTTATGCACCATGAGCTTTATGAGTGACTTTTTAATTTTTAATACTATTTTCTGTGATAATCTGACTGGGATATCCATTATAAAAATACATGCAACGCTGTAATATGTATTGTCTATCATATATTCCATGTTGTAAATATTGTATATTTTTATGTCGACCACCCGGAAGACGAGTCTCTGACTCAAAGTGTTATCGACTTTATTAAAGTCTAATAATATTATCATTATTATTAATTTCACTTCAATCAATTTCATTGGGTAATCAAAAAGATACGTCAACAGGCTAATTCTATAGAAGTCATAGAAGTCCTATCCTACTTATGTTATAACTCATAATGTATACATTTAATTTACCAATAAAGTGTGGAACTTTGCACTTTAAACATTATTTATTAGAAAATGTTCATCGACTATTAAGTACATGATAAGTAAGATGTTTATCCACTCTGAATGTTGAATAGATATTAAAATCGACAGGATGTAGGTAAGTATATATACGCTGTGTAGGTAAGCGTAATACTTGTATAGATGTATGTACGATGTTCTAAATGTATTTACATGTCAATGAGTGTTAGAAGAGGGTAAAGTTATACAAGTATATACACACATCTCATTTCTAATTTTACAAATGAAATATAGTTAAATTCGTCTATACACAGTAATCACTAAAATGTAAGCTTATCTTTGTAGGCACATATAGATCAATCTATGAAATGAAATATCTGTTGAGTTGAGTAACAAATAATTGTGTTCAAAGCAGAATTCTTTTTGACAGCATACCAATATAATCAGAACCTACATTAATACAAAATAAAGTATTCTGATTTTAGAAAATGAACTAATAAGATTCAGACTTGTGTTAACTTTTATGCCACAGGTGTCGGACAATTATTCTTTGAAATCATGCAGCAGTAAAAAACGTCCATGCTGAAGTCGACGAAGCCTTAGACGCTTCTTCTTTGGGACGTCTGATCCTGATGAATCTTGTACTGTCCCATGAGACTCTGCCTGAGCGAGCTGATAGTTATTTACGGGATGAAATGGAACCCAAAATGTAAAAGGTACAAATGGAAAAATATAATTCCGTGAACTCCTAACCTAGGCCACGTCCTAAAGTAGTTCTGGGGTAATGACATTGATTTTTAAATCCATTTTTGACTTGAAATGTTTATTTTCTCGAGATAATTGAACAAAGATAGTTTATTGAATTGGTACGTAAACCAAATCATTTCTATTTATTTAGTTTTCAGAGATGGGGCACAAAGTTATCCGTATTACAGAAAATGTCCAGTAAAGAAGAAAAGAATAAAGTTGATTTTAAATAAATAACAGTTTATTATATTATATTCAAGATTCAGTAATATCAACGAACAAAGCCAACACTGGGATACTAACATTACTAACTCATATTGTTTACTGTCGTATCAAAGTAACATCGCATATCGCCAACATCATCTGACATTTCAGTGTACCACGACATCTGCAAGGGCATCTAATATATCATTGTGCCACGATATCGCCAACATCATCTGACATTTCATTGTACCATGACATCTGATATATCGTTGTACCACGATA
The DNA here is from genome assembly GCA_004382745.1 of Argopecten irradians irradians. Taxonomy (NCBI): domain Eukaryota; kingdom Metazoa; phylum Mollusca; class Bivalvia; order Pectinida; family Pectinidae; genus Argopecten; species Argopecten irradians. The sequence goes on along the minus strand of SAYR01054870.1, from coordinate 1,184,838 downwards.
TCGACGATGTCATCTGATATATCGTTGTACCCCGATATCGACGATGTCATCTGATATATCGTTGTACCACGATATCATCTGATATATCGTTGTACCACGATATCGACGATGTCATCTGATATATCATTGTACCACGATATCGACGATGTCATCTGATATATCATTGTACCACGATATCGGCGATGTCATCAGATATATCATTGTACCACGATATCGACGATGTCATCTGATATATCATTGCACCACGACATCGACGATGTCATCTGATATATCGTTGTACCATGATATTGACGATGTCATCAGAACTATCGTCAATTTTTTGTTCTTCCTTTTTAACACTTGAGTTAGTTTTATGATATATCGTATTTCCTTTCGCTACAATTCCGTCCTAATGATGGCTATCACAAAGGCAAGCAATTTTATACAACAAACATATCACTTCTACAATAACAGATTCATCGCGTTTAAAAGTACATCACTATTGCCATGGTAACCAACAGGCCATGGATGTGTAAAACGTAAAAACAAAATAAATGACGTCATACTGACAATTTATTAGCCAATGTGGTGTATGTACGATACACAGTCTTAGTAAATATGCAGCAATGCCATACAAAAACAATGCAGCATTGTCTCAAAGAACAATACGGCAGTGGCTTACCTTGAGTATATCACAATCTAAGACATTGTCAACGTCATCTCATTGTCTTACAAAACAATACAAGAAAGTCTTACGAAGGTTTCCATGTGTCGAACTTTATGAAGCATTGTCTTACAAACATTGCTACTAACTTGATATCAAAACAGTTATAAAACAATACCAAATGTCTTACAAAGACATGGCAGCGAAGTTTTACGAAACAATGCAGAATTGTCTTTCGCTAACAATGTAGCTAGGTTTTACAAAAAAAAAACCCGACATTATCTGGCAGTAGTCTTATATATCTTACAAAACAATGTAATATTGTCTTAAATCATTGGAATATGTCTTATAAAACGACATTCCATTGTCAAATAAAATACTCCAACAATTTCTTACAGAAATCTTCTATTATTTTATAAAACGATGAAACAGCGACTTAAAATACAATGATGTATAACAAATAAATGCTGCAATGTCAAACTGTTCAAAATGTTTATTTAATCAAGCTAGTTATGTCTTACTTATTGCCCAACTGTACGGATGTACTTAGGTATACCGTCTTTGTATATTACAGGGTTAGCTCCCTTGCGGGTAGGTATCGATTGTTACGTCATTATTTTATGAGCGCAAATCACGTCGTTTACTCTGAAAAGTATGACGTTACGCTAGCAAACATATGACGTCACAATCAATACCTACCCGTAAGGGCAGATAACTCTGTAATATGCAAATACAGAATAGCCCATCTGTACGGGTGTGCTTATAGCCCCACCTGTACGGGTGTACTTCTAGCCCCACCTGTACGGGTGTACTTATAGCCCAACTGTACAGGTGTACCTATAGCCCAACTGTGCGGGTGTACTTAAAGCTCACCTGTACGAATGCTTATTAAACTGAAGGTGTTGACATGATATTAAACGAAGTACGAGGAATACTACACAATGACGTCGATTATGCAAATAATTCGTGGTCCTAAGATAGGCTAAGATGGTTTTTGTTTAACTCAAAGAAGTATTTGCCACCGAATTCTCTCCAATAATATATCTCTTTCCGGAATCAATTAGACTAATGATTTGTTACTAGAATCAACCATTCCCTTTCACCGACAGAAAACAGACACATTTTGATATATCGTATTTACAAAATTATGTTATGTATGCTTATGTTAATATATAATTCAGTTTTGGTTATAACGACCATTTTTATAAGCATAAAATTTACTTAATAAGCCCGTAAAGGAAAATTTCATATAAAAAAGTCCCTGAATGAATCTGGAATTTTGAAGATATTACCTATAGTAAATTGTGGTTTATTTAGATTATTGTGTTTTAGTATTCAAGTGAAAACTGCCCAAACGTACTGTTTGTTTTATATAGCACCGGACAAATCTTTGGGGATAGAACAAAAACCGAACTAGCCATCTAACAGCATTAAAAACAACATAAAATGGTATTGCTTTAATTATGCATACGGTTTTGGCAACTTTGGATTTTAAATCCAGAACTCATTGATGTACAAATAATAAATAAATAAAACACCATAAAATGTGTTAGTAATGTCGACTTCATCAGCAGTTAGATTACAAAATGTTCAATGTAAGAAAAAAACACAACAAAAATAAAATGATATTATGTCGTACAGAGACTATTGGTAACAGGAGAGCTATCAACGCCTTGATTTTCTGACCACATCTGACCATTACGCTGTCATTGTCCGCTGACCAGTCGCGATCCGCTGACCAATTTTATTGCTACATTACATTCGGTTACGTACCCGATTCCCGGTCCGTGGTACTGTCGGACAGCCATTATAGGTAGGATTACATTAATAGACGGCCATGTCTAATGCTCGTAGCATTGATAGTTAGGGTTCCGATGCATCTGATCGTATTTATCTGATCGTATTTAGTTATTTTCAAATATAGAAAATATAAGATATTCGGAAGTTGTCCTCATAATGAAGGGTATAAATGGTTTCTGCTCCAGCAACACGCTTTTGAAATGTACATCCTAAGAATTACCTTACAAATTGTTTGAAAAACTACGGCTCCTAAGTTATATGACATATCTATCTTATCGTTGTTTTTAGGTCCATAAGAAATGACCCGAAACTCCTAAACATTGTTAGTATTCAGCCTTTGCACAATACAGACTGAGGGTTTTCTATCTTTACGAGTAGGTATCGACCGCGACGTCATTATTTTGGGAGTCAATCTCTCCAAGGGACCGCAATGAATCCTGGGAGAGATTGAAAATGTGACGTAGAATGACGTAACAATCGCCATCTACCCGCCAGATAACAGTAGCGGTATTGGACTGGGTCGATCATCGGTAACCAGGTAGCTAAGTCGGTAGAAAACTCGGCTAGTGTTCGGAGGGTCCCAGTTCGATTCCCGGTCTGACCGCTACATTTTCTCCTCTCCTGTTACAGAATTGGCACCCAACTTAATAACATACGGTAGGGTCTCGTATGTCTTCGTGGACTAAGACTTCGAGAAAGGAGGAAGGAGTGTAGCGGTATTGGACTCGGTCGATCATCGGTGACCTGCAGGTAGCTAAGTCGGTAGAGCACTCGGCCAGTGTTCGGAGGGTCCCGAGTTCGAATCCCTGTCTGACCGCTACATTTTCTCCTCTCCTGTTACATAACTCTGTATGATGCAAATACAGAATAGAATCTCCCAAGGTTCATTGCGGTTCCCATGTTCAGGTGAAATCAAGGGACTGCAATGGACTCTGGGAAAGTTTACTCAAATTCCGGTACAACTGACCTTCATTGTCACATAAGCTATTCGGAACGCTAGTGAGATGCTGTGTATGTTGCGGGGATACTCTGTAATGCGTTACGATGGGATGTCTGACTAGGGTTATCATGTAGGTTATCTGGACTGTAGAAAACATATCTAAATTAGAGTTTATATGTCACAGCTAGGGAGTGCTCTACATGTTTATTATAGTTATCTGTATTTGAGAGTAGGTATCGAGCATTAAGTATATATTGTCATAGATAATATCAATTAAATATTGTTATATGAATTAAAAAACATTTGAATTAACGGCATTAATTACGTTAACATGTGTTTAAACACAACCCTTTGTGAGATCCATTATGCTTTATTTTCATTTAAAGAATGTAATTGACTAACGGAATATCAATAAATTTAAATCACATCAAGCCATCGCTATATGGTAAAGAGCTGACTTTACACTACCGGTAGGTGGTAAAAACAATTGACCATACACCGGCGGTATGTGGTAAAAAATAATTGACCATACACCAGCGGTATTTGACCACACACCGGCGGTTGTGGTCAAACAAATCGACGTCACATCGGCGGTATGAGGTAAAAACCCTTGACCATACACTAGCGGTTTGCTGTCAAAACAATAGACCATACACTGGCGGTTTGTGGTAAATCTAATATGAAACGGTAGCATGTAGTAATATTACTTTACACACGTGATATGTGATAAAAATATCTAAGCGGCGACATGGCGGTACTCGAGGTAAAACTCTGTACACCGAAAGTACGTGATTGAAATACTGGCCCGACAAGCGATGATGTGGTCAAAACATGGTCTGTCCCCGGCATGATATCAGGTTAATATGACTATCCTGGCAAATAACAACGATATTTACAGATAATGAAAGTCGGTTATTATGACTCATAGTTATTATGCTTCAAAAATCGCTCTATGATGTAAATACCACATGTAATAACGTTAATATCCCACGACCAGGGCCTGTATTTAGTACGGCTAATCTCATTGTAGTCTTCAGCTTAGAACTCAATCCAAACAGGCAAAACAAACCTTTACGTTAACGTACCGGATTAGAACTTTCTGAATTGTACATTAAACAGCTTATAAATAAGAGAAGAGAAAAATATGTGATACACATCAATACGGAAATAAAGGTTTGACAATGTAGCAAAATTTACCTTAACTATCTAAATTGCATTGAACATAAATAGTTGCACTTGGTTAACCGTCACTTTCCAGCCATTGTTGATACAGCATGGCCGATAAAGTAACTTTTGTAATGGACAAAGGGCAATAACTCTATAAAACATGACAAGGGCAATAACTCTGGCATATAATGTAAGCCTACAAACGTCCTAAACACTTATTGACGGGTAACAAGGTTATAAAAACGTTTATCTATTGGTAACAATGTCCTATAAACGCTTTTTTGATGGTAATGAAAGGGGTGACGTCATTTATGCAAATATTAGACCTCGATCGTCATCGGTTTTTAGAATACGATTCAGTTTCAGTGTTTATAGACACCTTTAACTGTCTAGATGACATAAATGATGACACCCCACAATCTATCACAGTATATCGTCAATGGCAACGGTAGATAACGGAAACGCGTACTTACAGTGCAGGTCACCTATGTCAGGCAATTTAAGGCATTACGATATAGGTTCTATGTACAACATTATTGATGACGTAAGAAGTCAATGACATCACAAGGATATATTTAATATATCATTGGAAGTCGTATTGCTTGTTCTACATATCTACTCCATAACAACCGTTGTTAAATCTTTATAACTTAAATAGTATATATAGTCCTATTGATTGGCACATTCTTATTAACCATTTCATGGCATTGCTTTCACATCCTATATACACGAGCTCACAGCTTGCTTTCGTCCGGACATGCATTACCGTTCCCGACGTGCACAATAGTGTGTCCCTGGCTGTTATACCTAACAATAGTCTCCGTGGGAGGTCGTAGACTGTCCCGGAACGTGGGGTCTGGACCATATTGTTCCACGTAACTTTCCGAGCGAATACGAGAATTAATACCCTTACACCGGAAGCATAAGATTTCCTTAAACGGAGTTCGAAACTCTCTATTGAATCGTGCGTAGATTAAAGGGTTTAGAAATGAGTTGAAATACCCTAACCACACAAACACACTTCCTAACCACGGGGGAATGGAACAGTACTGCTCCTGGGCACCACAGAACGGCCGGATCACCGCCAGAATGAAGAAGGGCAGCCAACAGGCCACGAACCCTCCCATGATCACACCTAATGTCTTGGTAGCCTTGGCTTCCTTGGAGGACGACGCCACCCTACTGTTCTTTGTGAGGAAGGATCTGAGAGTAAAGCGGCGCTTCCCGTTACTTGCCTTCACAGTATTGCCCAACATTTCCATAGACGGGTCATCCCCGTCGTAATTACCGTTTTTTAAATTGCCATTACCGACTATAGTATTCTCACTGATACCGCTGCTTTTCGATGACTTTTTAGAAGGTAAATATATTTGGTCATTGCCCTTATCAATACTTCCCAATTTCGATTTGTTTTCAGATTTCATAAGTCTTGACGACACTTTCCAGATACGGAAGTACACAAACAACATTACAGTAAGAGGGACGTAAAAGGCACCAAGGGTTGCATAGATTTGATATCCTATTTCCTGGCTTATTAGACAGTGCCATGGCGGCCGTTCTGTTTTCCACCCGAGTAAAGGCGGGATAGAAATGATGACTGAACCACCCCACACGCAGGCGATCATTATACCCATTCGACGTGGTGTCCTTTTCATGGCGTATTTAAATGGCCGAGTTATGACAAGATAGCGGTCCACGCTGATCATACACAAATTTAGAATGGAAGCTGTACACAGAATAACATCCAGTGATGTAAAAAGATCACACACGACCTCGCCTAGCGACCAGTAGGACATCACTTCGTAGGCGGCATTGAAAGGCATCACACAAATGGCGACCAGGAGGTCGGACACCGCCAGGGAGAGGATAAGAAGGTTGGAGGGCGTCTGTAGCCGCTTCACAATGCCCACAGCTATACAGACCAGGGAGTTCCCTATTATCGTCCCCGTAGTCAGCAGGACTAGCACTATAGTAATCAGCACTTGTTGCCAAATCTCGTACCGGGAGTCCGGACGGGGAGGGTAACCTTCGGCAATAGTCGTGTCATTTCCGGAAAATGACGAAATGTTCCCACTAGAATTAAATCTCGTTGTGTATATCACCGCGGTGTCATTACTTAGATCTGGGAAAACTGCTAACGTTTTATTGAACACCAAATTTGCCATGATATGTTTTATCTCTCTCACTTCCTTATTTAGGAACAGTTGGGAACACCGGAAGTCACGTGAGGTTTAATCATTATCTGCAAACTTTCAAAGAGCAATATTCCTTGCTGCAAATATTATATCAAAAAGTTACGGCCTCATGAAAACAACATTGTTAAATCCAAACACAGAGAACGCGAATATGTCGTCGTATACATTTCAGCACAATTAGATAACAACCAAGAGTACCTAACGGACATCTCTGTCTGTAAACAAGCCCTCTCGCCAGCTATAAAAAAGTTAGGTACATAAATCCGATCTTGATATCAAAATCCCTCACGTGTGTATAATGCCAGTTAAATGGTATTGGAGTCCATTTGAGGGTTTTATTTTTCACGGCGATGAAAACATTGCCCGTTGTGGGGGGTTACATAGAGCTGGTGTAGCCTCGCCTCTAGTATCGATCCCTGACGGGACAAGGTGTATACGAATACTTCCCAAGGACTCGTTACTGGCCAAACAGCAACAACAGTCGCCTGGGCTTGCACCCATAATCACTTTCTACACAAACCGTTCGCTTTAATTTCGCGTCGAAAAGATTGCATACATTTTTGACACCATTAGCTGGATGGATTCCGTCTTGGTAATGTCGTTAGACCGGTCTGAGTTGGGCTCTCCAAATTTTCGTTTCAGATAATATTCAACTTACACCTAGATATATATCCTTGACTTTAATGTGCTTCAGAATTGCTTTTACACAGAAAAGATTCATGAATGCACAATGTTTGCCTTGATTACGGTGTATGAACTCGTTTGGTAGTGTGGCTCCGTGTAAAAGTTGTGATATACAGCGAAATGAGTTCCCAATATCAGCCACAGATTAGTAACAAACATGGGTATATTTCGCCAGTTTTTGCTTGTCATAAGAACATGTCTAACACCAAAAGCTCCACGGAAAATATACACATGTATTCTGTACAAAATATGAAATCGCACTGGCCTAAGCTTTGTTATAATTATTTATAATCCTCTACAGTTAGCGAAAATATGTATCACACTCAGTTTAATCCCTTTACGGAGTCGGCTGATCGACACTGTGGATCACGGTTGAGAAGAGCCCTTGATATACGTCAGGCGACACCTCTCCCAGACTATACATAAATTACTCCTCGTTTTTAAACACCCGGCGCTACTTTTGAAACAGTTTATCCAGCTGTAGCTCCTTTGATGATACAGCCTTTTAGGACCACAGTCCCAAGACACAGTCGAATACTCCAACACACTGTACAGTGACCTCTAAGTTTTTGACCAAGGCGCACTGATAAAGATGTCACAGATTCCCTCCTCTCCAACAGATTGACGTGATTTGGGTCGTCTGATAGTGACAGGTAAAGTCCTTAATTGGATCACCACACTATGATACCTTTACATTAATTATAGATCGCGCACCTGTCAGGTGTTAGAACTACGTCATGGAGACAAAGTTCTTATCCAATAATTGTTCGTCCAAACGTACTGGTACAGAGAGAGTTTGATTGGCCAAGAGCGGGTTCCGGAGCATGCGTCTATACCAAACCTATAAGAGATATAAAGACGGTTAAATGCATGGTGGCAGTCACATGGGGAGGATTTAAGTATTAAGTACATATAAATGTCTAACAGATTGATTATATATAGCATTAGTATACAGGTAGGTATAATCTTATAACTTACAAACTGACAGGTACACATTACAAACTAACCTACCTTAATCCTTAATATAAAGTAAATACATTAAGTTTCTCTTCTCGTTTTAAACCTCAAGCTAACACTGCGTAACACCCGCACACGCAATAAACCCTTTTGATAAAACTACGAATTAACAATAAAGTTACGCAATTATTACGTTGGTAATGTGAATATCTTATCCATCTAGCGGGCTAGAAATTACTTTTTTATTGAAACCTTGTAAACTGCAGATATGACCTCATACACGTGTAATTACCTGACGAGCGTGAATAGCGTTTTACAGGAATAAGTTAGTTCCTCCGATATTAATATACACAACAGGTAAGCTACAGCATTATACTAAGGTCTCCACACCTAATTTAACGTTAGGCGAAATTAGACAGCTTCATGGAAGTCATTCTAAAAGGTTTTCAGTGTTTACAAATTCACATGGAAACTGACAATAGTAAATTCATAATGCAATGCAAATGTGACGGAAATGTCTACATAGCCAAAATGTATGCCGATATATGTCTCTGATGTAACGTAGTGCCTTAATGTAGATAATGATAATAAGCTTTATTCAAATTGCAGAAATTTTAGGAGCGTAATTACACAACATTGTGCGCGTTACGAAGTAGAAATAGCTTAAGCGTCAAAAGAAAGAATTAGATGTTTGACGAACGAGGTACTGACCATCACGTCTATTTGAGTAACATCACCCCAAATATAAGTTGGCCTAGAATCATGTATATCAGTAATGATACTTATTCATCACCAGTAAACTACGGCCAGGAAATGGCAGTATTCTAGTGTGTAATAAAACTATGGACCGAGGATCTGTGGCGCCAGAAGTCCAGGATTTCCCGGAGGATCTATAAGGGTTTGGCTGGAACACAACAATAACAAATATATAGGGTGTTCAGGAGATAACTATTGTGGCTATTGTCAAATTTAATTCTGCGCAAGTGTAGTGAAACAAGAACTTTCGTTTCGCATGTTTTGTTGACTATAACTAAAAAAAGTCGAAACTCTCGAGCAAATGTATATCTATTCTTTATAGATTCATCAAAACGATGATTGTATGAACTCGAATAGTGTGATACGTTGTTAGAACTATACAATATAAGTCTAAATGGAAAGAGCGATTTTCTTATAGAATTATCCTACACAAATTGTATATACCGTGCCGTTACTAATACGATAGCAGCCAACAAAAACTGACACAAACATGTCCAGCCGTGATGTGGAAAGCCATGGCGGCGCATTTGCAAACATTATGTATACATTTTCCCCAGATGTCTCTGATGTGTTGGTTTCGCCATACATATAAACGACGAGGTGTCCCGAAAAGAGCATAACAACAGCCAATTGGATTAAACCTCATACATACGTAATGTGCCACCATCGACGACACTATACAGATAGATAGATAGATTATATAATAGTATGCATAAAATAGATATAATTAGTAACACTACTATTTTTGTTTATTAAATGGATGAAGTGGTCGACGATAGTTCATCTAAAGATATATAATTGTCAACATTTTGTGAAATGGGTAGTAGTTAAATTTCAAACGACAAAAAGTGGAGGGGAGGTGGGGCGCAAAACAATATGATTCTGATGATGAGGGTTCTTTATTGAAGTGTTTGCAGACTCCCCCAATTTTATCATTTATAGAGGGTTCATTCATAAATAAATTAATCTACCCATCCGGCGATACTGTCTAAGTCTATGGAGTTAACACAATAACAGAACCTACTACTTTATACCAGTACATGGCTATACATTAGACGTGGTATTACAGTGAGTACAGTAACAGGGGTTAATCCATAATTACACCGGTCATTATACAGATTACACTAATTCACAGGGCCAACCCACACAAAGCGAGCTGCTGTCGTCTTAGTGACAGCACTTTGTACAGATGTGAAGGATGATTTTGAAAGGGACATTATCGCTCTTTCCAACGGTAGAAACCGTTTTTTATGAAGACGCGCTAGAAATGTGAATTGTATCCGCTAAAGCTAGATGGAGTAGAAGTTTTGTATCGGGGAGCTTGCTATCTTTTACGTATATAGTACAATGTAGAGAATCATTTTTACCGATTTTTTATCTAGACCCCTAGCACATATAAAAATGGTCTATGGCATTCTGGTTGGGCCATTATTATATAAATTGTAACTAATTCTCAGATCCCTGTGCATCTGTGGAGTAGCTACACTAATTTGCCTGTAGCGTGCTAACTGTGACATGTCATGACCTTTTCTATCATACATATATAGTATAGGCTCCAAAGTGGTGCATGTTTGGTACTACAAGTTTCGGACATTAGCACCATGGCAAAAATCAAATATCTAAATGAAAGGATAGGATCACTAGGACATCTTCATATTATTGATAAATGGTTGTAATTGAGGTTTCTAAAGTCTAATAGCGTGGGCCCCATCCTTTGTATCCATAAAAATTATGTTTAAACTAAAACAACAAACCTCCACTATAACGTGTACTGATCAAGGTACATCCATTATAATTTGGCAATATGTGTCAGCCAATCAGATTCATTAATTATAACTTGGCAGTATGTTTCATCCAATCAAGGTGAGTCAATTAGTTTTAACCAGTCAAGATCACCAATTATAATCAGACAGAACGTTCCGTCCAATCAGCATTTTGCCGATCTTAGAAACATTCCTGTGTAATAATTAAAGTTTACATTCAATTAGTCAAATATTGTCGTAGTTTTACAACAGTTTTTAATTAAAGTTTACATTCAATTAGTCAAATATTGTCGTAGTTTTACAACATAGATATCTGGAAGATTTCCTTTTGAACACCAGTTTTTGAATACCCTGATTATTGTGCCACATTCTTGAGTAATTACCCATTAATACGGCTGATAAACACAGTAAACCTAATTAACAGTTTGATGGTTACAGGAAATGTAACTATATGTATGTCATTATTGACTGTATATTAGAGATGTATGGACATTAACTGTGGGGTTCCTAGTTAAATACTTCAATATAGTGTTTTGGTACTTTTAAGTAGCAAATTATGAAAGGACAAGCACACCAAAAAGAAATGTCTTCACAAAACAGTTATATGTATAATTTTGATGGTCGTATGTAGATTTACGGTCCCTAAATCTGAACAACATGAACTAATGAATGGTTTTGTAAAGAGTACTTAACAAAAATGACCACGTTGTCCTCGGGATTCGTCGTACAAGTGATTCATATGCTAAGGTTACGTGTGAGAGGGACACAGACGAGTCCAACCTATCGTAACAATAGCTTTGTGACAATAACAATCCCGAAGTCCAATAAGCGCGCGTGACGTCGAGTCAGACTTGTAGATGAAGGGCTTAAAGAAGCAGGATCATGCATGGATTGTGGCGGTGAAGGGATACCACGAGGATTCCGAGAGACGCGCCAGACAAAGCTGGGACAGTAGTAAGGTATCCTATGTAGGCTATCTATTATATAATGTCTCACAGCTCGCCCCTGTATTCCCGACCAACTTGCCATGTACTTAATACTATACTGCTGAACTTATAACTAAAAGTCATTTCTGTTACTATCATGACTATAGCAGTAATAAAGCCGGCAGTCTATCCAATCGAGCAGTCCCTACATGTATTGTGTTATAGCATATCAGAAGTCATGTCGATCATTATCCAATTACAGACCGATCGAGTAATCCCAGATTGTAATTGTGAATGCAACAACGTTTATGACCATTATACATATTCATAACTATTATTATACATGTATACAGTTAAGTCGTACCGAAATCTGCACCAGCAACATCTACATCCTGACTCCAAGGCCACACAGTCCCACATTCTAAGTCAGGTATAGGGTCAATGGTCCGTCATGTGTGTGGGCAACACGTCAACACTTATTGCTGGACATATTGAAGAGATAACACATTGACAATAAGGCCGAGAGGCCATCGGAACACATTGACAATAAGGCCGAGGGGCCTTCGGGACACATTGGCAATAAGGCCGAGGGGCCATCGGAACAAATTGACAATAAGGCCGAGGGGCCTTCGGAACACACTGACAATAAGGCCGAGGGGCCTTCGGAACACATTGACAATAAGGCCGAGGGGCCATTGGAACACATTGACAATAAGGCCGAGGGGCCATTGGAACACATTGACAATAAGGCCGAGGGGCCTTCGGAACATATTGACTCCGCAGATAGTATAATGGGAGGTTGTCCTGTATCAGCAAACAGATACAGATAAAGCCTGGCTCCCTTTCATCCGGAGGGGCACAGTAAATCGGAAACAACACATATATATGTGTACGTCAGTCTCCCCCACATTGTTTATCTCTGTGTCTAGTAGATACACTTCCCAAGGGCTTTCTTAAAAACACGAGGTGTGCCAAATATTGATCTCCAACATCAATTTATTATTTCCGTTTTTTTCCAAATATGCCTGGAGTTTAGCCAGACGTCGAGGAGATACATGATGTAAGTCGTAAATATGACATAAGTATGAAATCGATACGGGAAAAAACTGGCACATTCACATTACATACTACTGCAGAGCTCGGGAACTTGTCGAATCGAATGTCCAATTTGTTTCGTGGAAAGGAGGAGAGAAACGTACGGCATGGCGTCTGTCAAATAACTTTGTGACCAGAATGCTTATGTTTGATCTTAGACAGCGATTCTCTTTATCTCGTCAGATGATTAAGTGACAGTACCGATTCATTGACACCCACACATTATTACATGTACCTCATATTATGAGCGGATTAGTGCTCTTACAAAATATGACATTACACAATATGACATTACACAATGTCACATCCTAAGCTGACCTTACAAAATGTGACATTACACAATGTGACATCCTAAGCTGACCTTGCAAAATGTGACATTACAAAAGGTGACACTGCAAGCCGACCTTGCAAAACGTCACAACACCGGCCGACCATACAAAACGTCACAACACCGGCCGACCTTACAAAACGTCACAACACCGGCCAACCTTACAAAACGTCACATCACCGGCCGTCATTACAAAACGTCACAACACCGGCCGACCTTACAAAACGTCACAACACCGGCCGACCTTACAAAACGTCACATCACCGGCCAACCTTACAAAACGTCACAACACCGGCCGACCTTACAAAACGTCACATCATCGACCGACCATACAAAATGTCACATCAACGGGCGACCTTACAAAACGTCACATCATCGACCGACATTACAAAACGTCACATTACCTGCCGACCTTACAAAGTGTCACAACACCGGCCGTCATTACAAAACGTCTCATCATCGGCCAACCTTACAAGACGTCACGACACCGGCCGACCATACAAAATGTCACATCACCGGGCGACCTTACAAAATGTCAGAACACCCGCCGACCTTACCAAGTGTCACATCAGCAGCCGACCATACAAATCGTCACATCACTGGCCAACGTTACAAAACGTTAAATCACCTGTCGACCTTATAAAACGTCACAACACCGGCCGTCTTTACAAAACGTCACAATACCGGCCGACCATACAAAACGTCACATCACCAGCTGTCATTACAAAACGTCACAACACCGGCCGACCTTACAAAACGTCACATCATCGACTGACCATACAAAATGTCATATCAACGGACGACCTTACAAAACGTCACATCATCGACCGACATTACAAAACGTCACATTACCTGCCGACCTTACAAAGTGTCACAACACCGTCGTCATTACAAAACGTCACATCATCGGCCAACGTTACAAAACGTCACATTACCTGCCGACCTTACAAAGTGTCATATCACCGGCCGACCTTACAAAACGTCACAACACCGGCCGATGACATTCCCGTCGGATCTTGCTGAATTAAGAGAATTAAGGTCGATGTACTGAATACGATATCAATTTGGTTCGTGATAACCTATCGGCCTATATCAGTTTTGGATCATGACAATCTATTGGCTTATATCAGTTTTGGATCATGATAACCTATCGGCTTATATCAGTTTTGGATCATGATAACCTATCGGCTTATATCCGTTTTGGATCATGATTACCTATCGGCTTATATCAGTTTTGGATCATGATAACCTATCGGCTTATATCCGTTTTGGATCATGATAACCTATCGGCTTATATCAGTTTTGGATCATGATAACCTATCGTCCTATATAAGCTTTGGATCATGATAACCTATCGTCCTATATAAGTTTTGGATCATGATAACCTATCGGCTTATATCAGTTTTGGATCATGATAACCTATCGGCTTATATCAGTTTTGGATCATGATAACCTATCGGCTTATATCCGTTTTAGATCATGATAACCTATCGGCTTATATCAGTTTTGGATCATGATAACCTATCGTCCTATATAAGTTTTGGATCATGATAACCTATCGGCTTATATCAGTTTTGGATCATGATAACCTATCGGCCTATATAAGTTTTGGATCATGATAACCTATCGGCTTATATCAGTTTTGGATCATGATAACCTATCGAAACACCCCACCACACCAGGAAGATAAAACGTCACAACCCGGGCCGACCTACAAAACGTCACAACACCGGCCGACCTTACAAAACGTCCATCACCAGCTGTCATACAAAACGTCAACAACACCGGCCGACCTTACAAAACGTCACATCATCGACCGACCATACAAATGTCACATCAACGGGCGACCTTACAAAACGTCACATCATCGACTGACTATAACAAAATGTCACATTAACAGGCGACCTTACAAATGTCACATCATCGCACCGATCATTAAAACGTCCATTACCTGCCGACTTACAAAGTGTCACATACACGCGGCCGTCAATTACAAAACGTCAACACTCATCGCCAAACGTTACAAAACGTCACATTACCGTGCCGACCTTACAAAACGTCACATCACCGGCCGTCATTACAAAACGTCACAACACGGCCGTCTGTACCAAACGTCACATACGGCCGAAACAACAATCACACACCCCTGTCATTACAAAACGTCACAATACCGGCCGACCTTACAAAACGTCACATCATCGACTGACCTATACAAAATGTCACAATCAACGGACGACTTACAAAACGTCACACTCAATCGACCCGACATTAACAAAACGTACATTACCTGCCGGCCTTACAAAGTGTCACAACACCGGCGTCATTACGAAACGTCACATCATCGGCCAAACGTTACAAAACGTCACATTACCTGCCGACCTTACAAAGTGTCACATCACCGCCGACCTTACAAAACGTCACAACACCGGCGTCTTTACACAAACGTCACACACACACCGCCAACCTTCAAGACGTCACGACACCGGCCGACCATACAAAATGTCACTTCACCGGGCGACCTTACAAAATGTCAGAACACCCGCCGACCTTACCAAGTTCAATCAGCAGCGCGACATACAAATCGTCACATCACTGGCCAACGTTACAAAACGTTAAATCACCTGCCGACCTTACAAAGTGTCACAACACCGGCCAGTCATTACAAAACGTCACAACACCGGCGGTCTTTACAAAACGTCACAACACCGGCCAACCTTACAAGACGTCACGACACCGGCCGACCATCAAAATGTCACTTCACCGGGCGACCTTACAAAATGTCAGAACACGACCGCCGACCTTACAAGTGTCACATCAGCAGCCGCCATTACAAATCGTCACATCACTGGCCAACGTTATAAAACGTTAAATCAACCTGTCGACTTATAAAACGTCACAACACCGGCCGTCTTTACAAAACGTCACAATACCGGCCGACCATACAAACGTCACATCACCAGCTGTCATTACAAAACGTCACAACCCACCGGCCGACCTTACAAACGTCACATCACATCGACTGACTATACAAAATGTCACATCAACGCGGCGACTTACAAAACGTCACACATCGACGGACATTACAAACGTCACATTACCTGCCGACCCTTACAAAGTGTCACAACACCGGCGACTTACACAAAACGTCACATCATCGACCACATACAAATGTCAACATCACCGGCGACCTTACAAAATATACATTCACACAACGTCACATTACTGCCGACCTTACAAAGTGTCACAACACCGTCCGTCCTTACCAAAACGTACACATCATCGGCCACGTTACGACACGTCACATTACCTGCCGACCTTACAAAGTGTCATATCACGGCCGACTTACAAAACGTCACAACACGCGGCGTATGACAATTCCCGCGGATCTTGTGAATAAGAGAATTAAGGTCGAATGTACTGAATACGAATCAATTTGGTCGTGCATCACCTATGGCCTATATCAGTTTGGATATGCCATCTATCGCTTATAGTTTTGGTCATGATAACCTATCGGCTTATATCATTTTTGGATCATGATAACTATCGGCTTATATCCGTTTTGGATCATGAACCATCGTCTTATATCAGTTTTGGATCATGATACTCATCGGTTATATCAGTTTTGGTCATCATGATAACCTATCGGCTTATATCCGCTTTTGGATCATGATAACCTATCGGCTTCATATCAGTTTTGGATCCATGATAACCTATCGTCCTATATAGTTTTGGATCATGATAACCTATCGCTTATATCAGTTTTGGATCATGATTAACCTATCGTCCTATCATCATAGTTTTGGATCATGATAACCTATCGGCTTATATCCAGTTTTGGATCATGATAACCTATCGGCCTTATATCAGTTTTGGATCATGTATATATATCGGCTTATATAAGTTTTGGATCATGATACTACTCGCTTATATCAGTTTTGGATCATGACTAACCTATCGTCCTATATAGTTTTGGATCATGATAACCTATCCGGCTTATATCCGTTTGGACAGATACTATGTCTATACAGTTTGATCATGAACCTATCGGCCTTATCTCCGTTTGGATCATGATAACCTATCGGCTTATATCAGTTTTGGATCATGATAACCTATCGTCCTATATATAGTTTTGGATCATGATAACCTATCGGCTTATATCAGTTTTGGATCATGATAACCTATCGGCCTATACTAAGTTTTGGATCATGAATAACCTATCGGCTTATATCCAGCTTTTGGATCATGATAAACTATCGTTATATTCAGTTTTGGATCATGATAATCTACGGCTTATATCGTTTTGGATCATGATAACCTATTCGGCTTATATCAGTTTTTGGATCATCGATAACCTATCGCTTATATCAGTTTGGATCATGATAACCCTATCGTCCCATATAAGTTTTGGATCCATCGATAACCTATGGCTTATATCAGTTTTGGATCATGATCACTATCGGCCCTAATATCAGTTTTGTGATCATGATAACCTATCGCTTTATCAGTTTTGGATCATGATAACTTATCGGCCTATATCAGTTTTGGATCATGATAACCATCGGCTTATATCAGTTTTTGATCATGACAATTAGTTCGGCTTATATCAGTTTTGGATCATGATAACCTATCGGCTTATATCAATTTTGGATCATGATAATATCGGCCTATATCATTTTTGGATCATATAACTATCGGCTATATCAGTTTTGATCATGATAACCTATCGCTTATATCAGTTTGGATCATATAACTATCGGCTTATATCGTTTTGGATCATGATAACCATCGGCATATAGTTTTGGAATATGATAACCTATCGTCCTATATCAGTTGGGATCATGATAACTATCGGCTTATATCCGTTTTGGATCATGATAACCTATCGGCTTATATCAGTTTGGATCATGATAACTATCGGCCATATAAGTTGATGCTGTTTATTTCTAATGTTCATTGCACTTTCATTCAGGCTAAGTCATGTCTATCTACACTCGTTAATGCGCATGACATATATCTCTGAAACGACAAGATATGTGTAATTCAAATAAATTCAAGTTAATAAATATAAAAAAATTGTAGTGGCTTAACATAAGACGTGGTGTGTGTGTGGGATGGGGGTGGGGAATTGTGAGGTGGGGAGGGGTGGGGGATGTGAGGTGGGGTGGTGGGGGATTGTGAGGTGGGTGGGGTGTGGGATTGTAGTGTGGAGAGGGGAAGGGGATTGTAACATGGGATGGGAGTGAGGATTGTGAGGTGGGATGGGGGAGTGTGAGGTGGGTTGAGGGTGGGTGATTGTGAGGTGGGGTGGGGGGGGGATTGTGAGGTGCGATGGGGTGGGGGTTATGAGGTGGGTTGAGAGTGGGGATTGTGAGGTGGGATGGGAGTGAGGGATTGTGAGGTGGGATGGGGGGATTGTTAGGGTGGGATGGGGATTGTGAGGTGGATGGGGATTGTGCGTAGGTTGAGGGTGGGGGATTGTGAGGTGAGGTGGGATGAGGGATTTGTGAGGTAGGGTGGGGGATGTGGGATGGGATGGGTGGGGAATTATGAGGTGGAGTGGGGCGGGGAATTGTGAGGTGGCGTGGGGTGGGGAAATGTCAGGTGTGGTGTGGTTTGGGGATTGTGAGGTGGGGAGGGATGGGGGATTGTGAGATGGGAATGGGTTGGGAGATTTTGGATGGGATTTGGGTAGGGGATTGTGAGGTGGGGAGGGGGTGGGGGATTGTGAGGTGGGGTGGAGTAGGGGATTGTGAGGTGGGGTTGGGTGTGGGATTGTGAGGTGGGGAGGGGTAGGGGTTTGTGAGATGTGATGGGAGTGATGGATTGTGAGGTGGGATGGGGATTGTGAGGTGGGTTGAGGGTGGGGATTGTGAGGTGGAGTGGGGGGGATTGTGAGGTGGGTTGAGGGTTGGGGATTGTGAGGTGGGATGGGAGTGAGGGATGTGTGAGTGGTGATGGGGGATTGTGAGGTGGGATGAGGGATTGTGAGGTGGGTGGGGGATTGTGAGATGGGATGGGGTGGGGAATTATGAGGTGGAGTGGGGTGGGGATTGTGAGGTGGGGTGGGATGGGGTTAGTCAGGTGGGGT
>SAYR01054870.1:1108096-1165471 GCA_004382745.1 Argopecten irradians irradians | reverse complement strand
ATAAGTCGTCCTAAACATAAGTTATAACTTTGGTGTAATCTTATGATAACCTAACCAAGGTTCATTCAGGCTTGTATACCCGTTCTATGAGAATCATAGCATAACTTACTCTGGCTTGATAATATGCCATTGTTCGGATCAGTGCAGTATTATTTAACCTTCTTCTGTCTTGTATTAAGCTCTATTTGAGATCATTGATAAAACCTATCGCTTATATCAACACGGCTCTTTGTGGGCATACCTGGAGTGACGCATAATTGTGGACCTATAGGGAGGCTATTAATCGTTAAGTTTAAGTTATATGGATCATGAGTTAATATTGCTTAGGGACTTCGGTTATACTCCCACGTTTTCTGGTATTCATGTGATAAAACCCTAAAATCGCTCCCTATATACGCTTTTTTGCGAATCATGATAAACAACCTATCGGACCCTTATATTCCGTCTTGGATCATGATAACCGTATCTTGCGCGTTTCATTGACCTCGTCTTAGGTTATTCGATGATAACCTATTCTAGCTTATAATGCAGTTTTGGATTCACATGATTATACGTCATACTCGTCCCCATATATAGTTTTGGATCATGATATACCTATCGGCTTATCCTATCTTAGTTTGGATCAAGTTGATAAACATCTATATCGGCCCGTTATCACCCTCAGTTTTATGCGAATTCATGAATCAACTATGTATTTATCGTGCAATTAGGTATCAGCTATTTATGTGAATATTCGTATCAGACATGAACTCATGTCTGGTAACCTATATCAGTTTTTTTGTGGAGCTTCAGATATAATTCATTCTATCTCGTGAGTAACTTATATTCAGTTTTATGGATTCAATGACAATCTACTCGGCTTACTATCAGTTTTGGATATGCATGATAATTCCCATCGGAACTTACGTGTCTTAACTATCTGAATTTGGATCATAGAATAACATACTACGGGCTATTATTCTAGTTCGTCATGGATACATTTAATACACCTATATCGGACTTTATCTAGTTTTTGATCATGATAACTCTACTCAGGCTTATATTCCCAGTTTTTGTTATTAATGATAACTAAATTTCGGCTTATATCTAGTTATATGGATCATAAGATAAATCTCATAAAATGTACGGACATAATATCCAAAGTTTTGAGATTCATGACTAACCTATCGTCCTAATAATTTTCAGTTATCATTGGGATCATTGATAAATAACTTATCAGCGAATGTCATTGATAAAATATCCGTATTTGAGATCATGATACTAAACTTCGGCATTATAATCAGTTTTTGGATCATGATAACCTATACGCCTATATATTAAGATTGTTGCTGATCTTAATCTTTCATAATTGTTCATTCAAATGACTTTGCTCACTTATCTTATTATTCTCACGCCCTACAGGTCATAGTCTTATTCTGGTCTATATCAATCTACATCGTTTAATTATACCTATTGTAACATTTAACATCCCTTGTGCGCCTGTTAGGTATGACATAGTATCTCTTCTGATACAATGACAAGGCACTCAGTGATGTGTATTTATTTTTGCGCAAATAAATTCTACAAGATAGGTATAAAAATATAAATATAAAAAATTGTGTGGCTTAACATTTATTTCGCATTCAGGATCGTGGGTGTGTGTTGGTGAGGAATGGGAGGTGTGAGGAAGATTGTGAGGCATATCCCCAGTTGATATTTTAATGTGGGGTAGGGGTGCGGCGGATGCATAGAGTGGGGTGGAGTTGGTGCTTGGCATTTGTGAGGATGGGTGATACAGGGCCAATCAGTGTGGGATTGTAGTAGTGGAGAGGGGAAGGGGATTGTAACATGGGATGGGAGTGAGGGATTGTGAGGTGGGATGGGGAGTGTGAGGTGGGTTGAGGGTGGGTGATTGTGGAGGTGGGGTGGGGTGGGGGATTGTGAGGTGCGGATGGGGTGGGGGATTATGAGGTGGGTTGAGAGTGGGGGATTGTGAGGTGGTGATGGGAGTGAGGGATTGTGAGGTGGGATGGGGGATTGTTTAGGTGGGATGGGGGATTGTGAGGTGGGATGGGGGATTGTGAGGTAGGTTGAGGTGGTGGGGATTGTGTAGGAGGTGGGATGAGGGATTTGTGAGGTAGGGTGGGGGATTGTGGGATGGGATGGGTGGGGAATTATGAGGTGGAGTGGGCGGGGGATTGTGAGGTGGGGTGGGGTGGGGAAATGTCAGGTGTGGTGTGGTTTGGAGGATTGTGAGGTGGGGAGGGATGGGGGATTGTGAGATGGGATTTGGGTTGGGAGATTTTGGATGGGATTTGGGTAGGGGATTGTGAGGTGGGGAGGGGGTGGGGATTGTGAGGTGGGGTGGAGTAGGGGATTGTGAGGTGGGGTTGGGTGTGGGATTGTGAGGTGGGGAGGGGTAGGGGTTTGTGAGATGTGATGGGAGTGATGGATTGTGAGGTGGGATGGGGATTGTGAAGGTGGGTTGAGGGTGGGGATTGTGAGGTCGGGGTGGGGTGGGGGTTAGTCAGGTGGGGTGGGGAATTAGGGTTGACGATGGAAACACGTAAGGAGTCCAAGGAAACCACGTGATCGAGGCAGTTTGGTACAGCAAGAGGACATACAAAAGGCCAAAAAGGCCTGTACCAGTCACCTTGGTATTTCAGTTAATGTAACTAATCCCCATATTTCAAATATAACACGCATTTTTTGTATATTATCATAACAAAAGACAAAATGATCAGTCAAAATTATTACCTTTCCTAACAAACAACAAGAGCCACTGGACTTAGATACCTTTTACTAGAGCTAATGGACGTCATGGAGATATTATAAGTAAACTTGGTCCTTCGGACTAGGTGAGCTGATAACAGCTGATATTTTATTTCATAGAGATTTTCAGAAACAGAAAGTAATAAAAAAATGTCGTAGAGAGTTCATAGCAGAAATAAGTAGAAAGGAAAAATAAAACATATTTACATTTTTAGATTAAAAGAAGAATTTATCAATATGGCGACAAACAAAATGTGATCACCTGTAATGAAACTGTGATGGAATAATGGTATAAACGAGACAACACTAGGTACTGCTCTGGTATACAAGTGTTGTATGTCAATATTTTTTGTATCATATTCTTTATATGGAACTATTATAATAATGAAGTTACATTAGTCAGCTGTATAGTCGAGAAACATTATTACTCATAGTTCCGCTTGAGTATCCATAAAGTAACCGAGTGTAAGTTAGAAAGGCTTATATACATTTTAGTCAATGTCCTGGATTCAATGTCGTTTAAATCATCGAGGCGGAATATATGTACAGTATATTTGTGGAGTGGGAGGTAAGACTTAATACCATTCATCAATCCTCAGTGTTACACCAACAATCACTCCCAACGCTCAATCAAAAATTCTAACCTTTACATTATCGTATCAATACATTCTGAAAATTTGATTTAATATAACTTTGAACTTACATTCTTGTATTCAACGAAATCATTTCATACTAGTGTTGAAAGGTTTCACAACCATCCATCCTAAATCAGGCCAGACAATTCAGACTCAAACATTTCTCATCTTAAGCTTTATTTACTCTATAATACACAGCATTTTCAATGTGATAGTTTTTGACAATAAAATGTTTAATTTGATAACGTTGTCAGAGAGGGGAAGGCTGTTTCCCTTGTTTTTGTATGATCAGATAGAAGGAGTCCCGCTCTACACCGATACAGGCATAGGCATATTTCTTCACGTGAATTCCACGTGAAAATTTCCACATATTTCAAAAAAAATAAGCATTGCTCCTTAAAACATTAAGTTGTGGGATTAATTTGCATTTTCGTATGTTTGTCTTTCTGTTCATATTTTTTCATTTCATTTTTCGGAAATCATTTCAACGTAAATTTTTGTCCGATTCAGGTGAAGTTCAAGTGAAATAATATTGCCTATCTTGACAGCATATTTCAGTACATCCTCGATACCCCAGGGGTTCCGATCACTTACGATCTCTACACCCCTGGAATATGTGATCGAAACCCCTGTAGTATCGAGGATGATTTCAGTGATATAGGATTAATGTGTGACTACAGCTAGAGTACCCCGCTCTATACTACAGCTAGAGTACCCCGCTCTATACTACAGCTAGAGTACCCCGCTCTATACTACAGCTGAGTACCCCGCTCTATACTACAGCTAGAGTACCCCGCTCTATACTACAGCTAGAGTACCCCGCTCTATACTACAGCTAGCTAGAGTCCATAGAGTTCGGCACTGTATTTGTTAATATAGCACAAAAAGTAGTCATTGTTGACAGAACGCTACACAAAAAGTAACCATTTTTAAATACTAAGTTGTAAGTTGATACTCAGATCATGTACAAACAACGGAACGATAATCTGAGGAAATAATCCTACTAATCCACGTGTAATTAAATACTTAGTACATGTATTTATAAGGCAGCTTTCTCCGGCCGATTATGGAACCAATAAATATAACAGTACACACGTGTGAAGTGTTGATAGAATTTCTAAAATGTGATCTACATCCACTTTACATGTCTTCTTTAATTTCATAATGTAATGAACAATTTGAAATAAAGAAAATACAGCGAATTATTTGACTCGTGAAGGAAATGTAAATATGAAAAAATAATGGAACGTTTTCGCGTGTACTGTATCGATCATATTAATTACATAGTACATTGATAACAATGGCTGACCTGGTGGTCACGGTGGACAACACAGCTGGAACAGTCTCTAAGATCTATTGCTCAAGTTAGATAAACATACACGAATTTATAGTACTAGTAACACGAGCCACATCAACAATATTGACAGAATGACTTTTTCTGGTATAAAGCAGTGAACACACACCGTTTCACTAATGTGATAACTACTTAGCAATCGGATATTCCACAGGGGCTCGACAAGTAGTTACAGTACATAAGTCACAGGGGCTTGGAAACAGTTACTGTATCAACGTATTTACATGTATACCGACAGTAGCCGCACGACCTGAATAAATATAATAAGTTACAGAATATAGGGCGTGTTGCCCCTATTGCATTTAGGATATTATTTTTTCTTTCTAACTTCCGCTATTCTTTCTAACATCTCCCATGACATCGCCTCATTTTTTACCTTTAGTTGACCGCGAGTCCCTGTGTAGACATCCTCGATACTCCAGGGGTTACCATAACTGACGTTATATCAACCCCTGGACTATATATCAGAGTAAAACTGAAGGCAGTGCAGAAGAAATTTCTAACCAATCACAAGACTGCAAAGATTTCCTTTGAAGACAACAAAGAGAGCGACGCCCAACTTCAAAGCCACACAGTCAACCGCAGTGTACCGTTATACGGCTTTTTTGATGTACATCAAAGGACTGAATTACATGTTCTGTCCGCTTGCCTCCAGTTTTGCTACGAGATAGTCCAGGGGTGTAGAGATCGTATGTGATCGGAACCCCTGGAGTATCGAGGGTGCTGTTCTGTCCCCTGGCCGAGACACGCCATAGTCTATAAAAGTGGCTGTGAAAGCTCCTTCTTATACATCAGCATTAAGTAGTCAGTTTAAAATGTAACCGGGTGTGGCTAACAATCATTAGTCCAAAACTATTTTGCATGACTCATGATACAGTCGAACTTAAGTTCAAAACAAAACGAATGTTATTTATTTACAGGACTCTGCGCTTCAGGCAAAAGTAGATTTTAAGTAAGGCCATACAAATGGGCTGTAATCAATTCTCATGACCCTGTGACAAAGTTTTTCTCAATCCCCTGTGGTACCAACACAGCATTCAATGATAAATCCTATTAGACATATGTACTTCACAGTTATGCCATGTTAATACAGTATATTTAGCACGCTTCGAGCGACTGGGGATTGAAAGTTGGACATCAACATGGCGCTGTAGTCGTGTAGGCTTAATGGCGACATTAATGGCTTGACAGTTTATAAAAAACAGTTTAAATATTATCACTGGGCAGTAAGCGGATTAGATTTAATATACGACAGTCAAATACAAGACATGCAGAAATGAAAACCCCGAATACCAGAGCGACTTATGTAAAAATATAAAAACATAAAGTCAGTATAGCTTCAAAGGTCGCCTATTTTCTAATACAAGGCGATCAATTTTGTGATACATTTTTCTATGACTTTTGGAGCCTATTTTCTAATACAAGGCGATCAATTTTGTGATACATTTTTCTATGACTTTTGGAGCCTATTTTCTAATACAAGGCGATCAATTTTGTGATACATTTTTCTATGACTTTTGGAGCCTATTTTCTAATACAAGGCGATCAATTTTGTGATACATTTTTCTATGACTTTTGGAGCCTATTTTCTAATACAAGGCGATCAATTTTGTGATACATTTTTCTATGACTTTTGGAGCCTATTTTCTAATACAAGGCGATCAATTTTGTGATACATTTTTCTATGACTTTTGGAGCCTATTTTCTAATACAAGGCGATCAATTTTGTGATACATTTTTCTATGACTTTTGGAGCCTATTTTCTAATACAAGGCGATCAATTTTGTGATACATTTTTCTATGACTTTTGGAGCCTATTTTCTAATACAAGGCGATCAATTTTGTGATACATTTTTCTATGACTTTTGGAGCCTATTTTCTAATACAAGGCGATCAATTTTGTGATACATTTTTCTATGACTTTTGGAGCCTATTTTCTAATACAAGGCGATCAATTTTGTGATACATTTTTCTATGACTTTTGGAGCCTATTTTCTAATACAAGGCGATCAATTTTGTGATACATTTTTCTATGACTTTTGGAGCCTATTTTCTAATACAAGGCGATCAATTTTGTGATACATTTTTCTATGACTTTTGGAGCCTATTTTCTAATACAAGGCGATCAATTTTGTGATACATTTTTCTATGACTTTTGGAGCCTATTTTCTAATACAAGGCGATCAATTTTGTGATACATTTTTCTATGACTTTTGGAGCCTATTTTCTAATACAAGGCGATCAATTTTGTGATACATTTTTCTATGACTTTTGGAGCCTATTTTCTAATACAAGGCGATCAATTTTGTGATACATTTTTCTATGACTTTTGGAGCCTATTTTCTAATACAAGGCGATCAATTTTGTGATACATTTTTCTATGACTTTTGGAGCCTATTTTCTAATACAAGGCGATCAATTTTGTGATACATTTTTCTATGACTTTTGGAGCCTATTTTCTAATACAAGGCGATCAATTTTGTGATACATTTTTCTATGACTTTTGGAGCCTATTTTCTAATACAAGGCGATCAATTTTGTGATACATTTTTCTATGACTTTTGGAGCCTATTTTCTAATACAAGGCGATCAATTTTGTGATACATTTTTCTATGACTTTTGGAGCCTATTTTCTAATACAAGGCGATCAATTTTGTGATACATTTTTCTATGACTTTTGGAGCCTATTTTCTAATACAAGGCGATCAATTTTGTGATACATTTTTCTATGACTTTTGGAGCCTATTTTCTAATACAAGGCGATCAATTTTGTGATACATTTTTCTATGACTTTTGGAGCCTATTTTCTAATACAAGGCGATCAATTTTGTGATACATTTTTCTATGACTTTTGGAGCCTATTTTCTAATACAAGGCGATCAATTTTGTGATACATTTTTCTATGACTTTTGGAGCCTATTTTCTAATACAAGGCGATTAATTTTGTGATACATTTTTCTATGACTTTTGGAGCATTTCTTTGTAAATTAGTCCAATTAACATGATATCAAACTGGATATCATCATGTCTTCTGAAAACAAAAACATTGTAGTAAATAATAGGCTTATAAAGATCATCTTTGATTTACATACTATAGAACACGTTAAAGTTAAATCCAAACCAATTCACCTCAGTTGACGTATAAACAAGGACTCGGACCTAACGATGACCACTGGTCAACATGAACGTTTTATCAAGTCGCGAACAATATTATTCTGTGTGTGTAATTGTGTGTAAAATGAGAATCGTTTATGATATAGACGGCTCGTTTCGTAAGGTTGAATTCTTGTCTTTACAAGGAACAAACCCAAAGAAATTCTACATGTCTTTATAAAGAAATATTTACTTCTATCAATGACATTTCCAATTAGGTCATTCTACGTGTGATGACGGGTAACTCTAAACTACAAAAACAACAATCATAGCAAACATTTATAGCTGTTGTAATTAAAGTGGGAGGGTTTACATTCCAAACATGTACTTAATTGGAAATGCTGTAATCAAGTTCAAAACTCATTAATTGAATGCAGATTGGGAGCAAGTTTCCATTAATTCAAAGCATTACAATATGGATGTACCCTTACCGGCCGTCTTACAACCTTTTACGGAAGTGTGTTTAAGTCAAACACACAATTAAAGACGCACGGCATCTGTTTAATTACTAAATATATCGGGCGTTGTACTTCAAGCGAGGAATCATCTTCGGTCCCAGTTAGGCAGGAGGCGGAAACGAAAACATCGTCGGTGACCGGAAATAGCTGGATGTGCCCAAATGAAGACGTACTACCTTGATATGTAACATGTGACAGAGCAGCGCGGCCTAACGGTATTACAGGTCACAGGGATGGTTAACGATGGCGAAATTAATTAATTGAAGCACTATAGACGGAAACTAATCTGAACACGGTATCCATTGAAATATCAAAAGACGCGAACTCACAGATATAAGAAAAAAACAACACATGGGGTATTAGAAGAAAAATGTTACTCTGATGCTGCTAGATATTGACGGTTGCATGGTGTCTAAAAGTCACAAGATTGACGCCCACTCAGGTGCTACTTAACCGAGAAATCAGCGTTATGACACCCGGAGACTCCAGGATCAGGTTGTATTACCCTGGTAAAAATAACTTCATCATTCCCCTTAGCTAGAGTTATTTCCTCTTCACCCCAATCACTTAAGTATCTAGTATCAGATGATCTGATTACAAGCAGACGTAATAGTTAATTAATCATAGCATTATACTAGATTGTCTTCAGAAAAGATCTGCCCTCGCCGCCTCCACGTGAAGTCTGAATGGGACTTGATACATACGTAGGATGGCCCGCGACGGAACGCGACGGAGTGGAGAGTGAATGATAAACAACCATTTTACGTCGATGGCACAAAAAGTAACGTTTGTTACACGAGACAGAAACGTTAATGACGTACAGATAGTTACATTTACGACAAAATTAGGGTAAAATATACGGCATATTGAAGGAAAATTTATGACATATTGAGGGTAACATTTACGACATATTGAGGTAAAATATTTAGGGTAACCTTTACGACATATTGAGGGCAACATTTACGACATATTGAGGGTAACATTTACGACATATTGAGGGTAACATTTATGACATATTGAGGTAAAATATTTAGGGTAACCTTTACGACATATTGAGGGCAACATTTACGACATATTGAGGGTAACATTTACGACATATTGAGGGTAACATTTACGACATATTGAGGGTAACATTTACGACATATTGAGGGTAAACTTTACGACATATGGAGGATAACCTGTACGACATATTGATGATAACCTATACGACATATTGAGGGTAACCTATACGACATATTGAGGGTAGCCTTTACGACATATTGAGGGTAGCCTTTACGACATATTGAGGGTAACATTTACGACATATTGAGGGTAGCCTATACGACATATTGAGGGTAACATTTACGACATATTGAGGGTAACCTATACGACATATTGAGGGTAGCCTGTACGACATATTGAGGGTAACATTTACGACATATTGAGGGTAACCTATACGACATATTGAGGGTAGCCTTTACGACATATTGAGGGTAACCTGTACGACATATTGAGGGTAACCTATACGACATATTGAGGGTACCCTATACGACATATTGAGGGTAACATTTACGACATATTGAGGGTAACATTTACGACATATTGAGGGTAACCTATACGACATATTGAGGGTAACCTATACGACATATTGAGGGTAGCCTTTACGACATATTGAGGCCAACATTTACGACATATTGAGGGTAACATTTACGACATATTGAGGGTAACCTATACGACATATTGAGGGTAACCTGTACGACATATTGAGGGTAACCTTTACGACATACTGAGGGTAACCTTACGTTTACGACACATAACGACACACTGACGAGAAGTTAGAGACATATCTCGACACTCAATGTAACCTTTATATACTATTTGCGATAACTTTGATACATTTCAATGTTTACGGCCCATTGACTAATTTATGTAACTATAAGGACAGATGAATTAACGTAAAGTTCACTACCTAGTTTAGTTTATGACATATCGACGGTATCTTTCACGATTTATTGTTATATGACATTTTGGGATAATGTATACGCCATATTGACCGGTACGTTTACATGATTGGTGGTTGACGTATAAATGACTCTTTTCACGACATTTTACATTGGCGAAGTAAAATTCGCCATATCACAAAGTATCTTACCACAGTACCTTATAATAATATCACAATGTGTTAATTCAGTACATTATCATCATTACCTGTATCGCGTGAAAATGTTTATATCTGTGGACAGTGACAGTCCTGACCTGATGAAGAATAACAGCCCTGCCCTGGGCGAACACTATGGTCAGTAGATACACGGTCAACTGTTAACACATTATTGACATACAGTACACTGCATAAACAATTATCTCAAACTTCTCCCTTCAACATCTTTGTTTACTTATCTATATCACCTCATGTCTTTTATTGTAATTTTTGACATACACAAGGAGATGTGAACAAACTTATGGATGTTTAGAACATAAGAGATAATACATTATAAAACCCTATCAAGGTTAAAAAGCAAGGTCTTATAGGTGGAAACTGTGTGACCTGATACAGGTGGATACTGTGTGACATGATATAGGGTGGATACTGTGTGACATGATACAGAGTGGATACTGTGTGACCTGATACAGGGTGGATACTGTGTGACATGATACAATGTGGATACTGTGTGACATGATACAGGTGGATACTGTGTGACCTGATACAAGGTGGATACTGTGTGACATGATACAATGTGGATACTGTGTGACATGATACAAATGGATACTGTGTGACCTGATACAGGGTGGATTATGGCTGTGTATTGGAAGGTCTAAAACGATACGATACGTATTGACAATACACTGAAACAATACACGGTACGTATCGACGATACACTGGACCTCTTTTTTTCCAATTCAGTTGACCATTGTGTTTTGAATATTGTGACAATGGAAGACAATTTTGATCAACATTCTATAACCAGGAAAAAAATCTACCAAACATTTTATGCGGTTTATCATCTGTGTTAATTAATTTCTGTCAATTCATATTCTTAGTTATGAAAAGGCATATCTAATCTATCTAGGTGACACAGATGCTTTAAACACTTCCTTTTGATTGAAATGCTGTTACTTGAATGATGTTTTAGTATAATTATTGTTTGGAATTTCCTATGTCTATAACGGAAACAGTAGGGTGAGTTGTTAAAACGATACAGCGATATACAGCATGTTTGTGTATCGATATTCGATACACTGCTGAAAACCGATACATATCGGTATATCGATATATTGATCCAACTCTAGGGTGGATACTGTGTGACCTAATACAGGGTGGATACTGTGTGACCTGATATTGGGTGGATACTGTGTGACCTGATACAGGGTGGATACTGTGTGACATGATACAATGTGGATATAGTGTGACATGATACAGAGTGAATACTGTGTGACATGATACAGGATGGATACTGTGTGACCTGATACTGGGTGGATACTGTGTGACCTGATACAGGGTGGATACTGTGTGACCTAATACAGGGTGAATACAGTGTGACATGATACAGGGTGGATACTGTGTGACCTGATACAGGGTGAATACAGTGTGACATGATACAGGATGGATACTGTGTGACCTAATACAGGGTGGATACTGTGTGACCTGATACAGGGTGGATACTGTGTGACCTGATACAGGGTGGATACTGTGTGACCTGATACAGGGTGGATACTGTGTGACATGATACAGGGTGGATACTGTGTGACATGATACAGGGTGGATACTGTGTGACCTGATACAGGGTGGATACTGTGTGACCTGATACAGGGTGGATACTGTGTGACCTGATACAGGGTGGATACTGTGTGACCTGATACAGGGTGGATACTGTGTGACCTGATACAGGGTGGATACTGTGTGACCTGATACAGGGTGGATACTGTGTGACCTGATACAGGGTGGATACTGTGTGACCTGATACAGGGTGGATACTGTGTGACCTGATACAGGGTGGATACTGTGTGACCTGATACAGGGTGGATACTGTGTGACCTGATACAGGGTGGATACTGTGTGACCTGATACAGGGTGGATACTGTGTGACCTGATACAGGGTGGATACTGTGTGACCTGATACAGGGTGGATACTGTGTGACCTGATACAGGGTGGATACTGTGTGACCTGATACAGGGTGGATACTGTGTGACCTGATACAGGGTGGATACTGTGTGACCTGATACAGGGTGGATACTGTGTGACCTGATACAGGGTGGATACTGTGTGACCTGATACAGGGTGGATACTGTGTGACCTGATACAGGGTGGATACTGTGTGACCTGATACAGGGTGGATACTGTGTGACCTGATACAGGGTGGATACTGTGTGACCTGATACAGGGTGGATACTGTGTGACATGATACAGGGTGGATACTGTGTGACCTTATACAGGGTGGATACTGTGTGACATGATACAGAGTGGATACTGTGTGACCTGATACAGGGTGGATACTGTGTGACCTGATACAGGGTGAATACTGTGTGACATGATACAGGGTGAATACAGTGTGACCTGATACAGGGTGGATACTGTGTGACATGATACAGGGCGGATACTGTGTGACCTGATACAGGGTGGATACTGTGTGACATGATACAATGTGGATACTATGTGACATGATGGATACTGTGTGACCTGATACAGGGTGGATACTGTGTGACATGATACAATGTGGATACTGTGGTACCTGATACAGGGTGGATACTGTGTGACCTGATACAGGGTGGATACTGTGTGACATGATACAGGATGGATATTGTGTGACACTATACATGGTGGATACTGTGTGACCTGATACAGGGTGAATATTGTTGGACACTATACATGGTGGATACTGTGTGACATGATACAGGGTGGGTACTATGTGACCTGATACAGGGTGGATACTGTGTGACATGATACAGGGTGGATACTGTGTGACATGATACAGGGTGAATACTGTGTGACCTTATACAGGGTGGATACTGTGTGACATGATACAAAGTGGATATTATGTGACATGACACAGGGTGGATACTGTGTGACCTGATACGAAGTGGATACAGTGTAACAGGATACAGGGTGAATTATGTGTGACCTGATACAGGGTGGATACTGTGTGACATGATACAATGTGGATACTGTGTGACCTGATACAGGGTGGATACTGTATAACCTGATACAGGGCGGATACTGTGTGACCTGATACAGGGTGTATATTGTGTGACATGATACAAGGTGGATACTGTGTGACCTGATACCGGGTGGATACTCTGTGACATGATACAGGATGGATACTTTGTGACCTGATACAGGGTGGATACTGTGTGACCTGTTACAGAGTGGATACTGTATGACCTGATACAGGGTGGATACTGTGTGACCTGATAAAAGGTGGATACTGTGTGACATGATACAGGATAGATACTGTGTGACATGATACAAAGTGGATACTGTGTGATATTATACAGGGTGGATACTGTGTGACATGATACAGGGTGGATACTGTGTGACATGATACAGGATGGATACTGTGTGACATGATACAAG
The DNA here is from genome assembly GCA_004382745.1 of Argopecten irradians irradians. Classification (NCBI taxonomy): domain Eukaryota; kingdom Metazoa; phylum Mollusca; class Bivalvia; order Pectinida; family Pectinidae; genus Argopecten; species Argopecten irradians. The sequence goes on along the minus strand of SAYR01054870.1, from coordinate 1,151,571 downwards.
GTGGATACTGTGTGACCTGATACAAGGTGGATACTGTGTGACATGGTACAGGATGGATACTGTGTGACATAATACTGAGTGGATACTGTGTGACATTATACAGGGTGGATACTGTGTGACATGATACAAAGTGGATACTGTGTGACCTGATACAGGGTGGATACTGTGTGACCTGATACAAAGTGGATACAGTGTAACACGATACAGGGTGAATTCTGTGTGACATGATACAATGTGGATACTATGTGACATGATACATGATGGATACTGTGTGACCTGTTACAGGGTGGATACTGTGTGACATAATACAATGTGGATACTGTGGTACCTGATACAGGGTGGATACTGTGTGACCTGATACAGGGTGGATACTGTGTGACATGATACAGGATGGATATTGTGTGACACTATACATGGTGGATACTGTGTGACCGGATACAGGGTGAATATTGTTGGACACTATACATGGTGGATACTGTGTGACCTGATACAGGGTGGATACTGTGTGACATGATACAGGGTGGATACTGTGTGACATGATACAGGGTGGATACTGTGTGACCTGATACAGGGTGGATACTGTGTGACCTGATACAGGGTGGATACTGTGTGACCTGATACAGGGTGGATACTGTGTGACATGATACAGGGTGAATACTGTGTGACCTGATACAGGGTGGATGCTGTGTGACATGATACAATGTGGATACTATGTGACATGACACAGGGTGGATACTGTGTGACGTGATACAAAGTGGATACAGTGTAACAGGATACAGGGTGAATTATGTGTGACCTGATACAGGGTGGATACTGTGTGACATGATACAATGTTGATACTGTGTGACCTGATACAGGGTGGATACTGTGTAACCTGATACAGGGCGGATACTGTGTGACCTGATACAGGGTGGATACTGTGTGACCTGATACAGGGTGGATACTCTGTGACATTATACAGGATGGATACTGTGTGACCTGATACAGGGTGGATACTGTGTGACCTGATACAGAGTGGATACTGTGTGACCTGATACAGGGTGGATACTGTGTGACATGATACAGTGTGGATACTGTGTGACATGATACAGGATGGATACTGTGTGACATTATACAGGGTGGATACTGTGTGACATGATACAGGGTGGATACTGTGTGACATGATACAGGATGGTTATTGTGTGACATGATACAAGGTGGATACTGTGTGACCTGATACAGGGTGGATACTGTGTGACATGATACAGGATGGATACTGTGTGACATGATACAGAGTGGATACTGTGTGACATGATACAGGGTGGACACTGTGTGACCTGATACAGGGTGGATACTGTGTGACATGATACAGGATGGTTATTGTGTGACATGATACAAGGTGGATACTGTGTGACCTGATACAGGGTGGATACTGTGTGACATGATACAGGATGGATACTGTGTGACATAATACAGGGTGGATACTGTGTGACATGATACAGGGTGGACACTGTGTGACCTGATACAGGGTGGATACTGTGTGACATGATACAGGATGGATACTGTGTGACCTGATACAAAGTGGATACAGTGTAACACGATACAGGGTGAATTCTGTGTGACAAGATACAGGATGAATACTGTGTGACATGATACAATGTGGATACTATGTGACCTGGATACTGTGTGACTTGACACAGGGTGAAAATTCTATAAAAACTTATATAAGATATTTATCCATACAATGTATATAGATGTGAAGGGAAATTTGACTTAGAAGTAATATTAATCTCGGTCGTCTGCTGTCCACTCCCGTCCACTACCGGCTTTCGCGGATCTGATACCCTCATTACCGTTTTAAATGTCATCACCCACGTGGGGTTATCGAACTTATAGAGATCGATAGATGTACATATTTGTCGTATATTATCTATATCGGCTACCTCCATCCCCAACTTAGGACTTTTTTCGACTCAGTGGTCCGGTCGTCTTGTTTAGGTTTTACAAACGTTCGTACTGCCCTAGCAGTAGATATATGTGTCTGTGTTATACCTGTACATACCTATATCGTTTGTGACTTGGTAATAAGGAGAAAATATAGAGTAATGTAACACTTACCAACTTTTCCTGGTCTGTTTTCGTCCCCTCGTGTTCACCTTCAAATATAAATACACAAACTTTGAGCTCCTGGTATAAAATCCCTAATGTAAGTTAAAACCTGTGTCCAGTCGGTCGGTCCTGGACGAGTGACCACACGTGTCAACATCTAAAGACATATATATCTATCCAATACACCCGAACTGGTGAATAGTATAATCTAGTGGAGTTTGATAACACAATGCCTTCATGCTGTGCAAACTTCACATTGGTGTATGCTTGGTGTGTACTTTGGACATGAGGATACATAACACACATATAAATGTATCTGTGGTCAGCCACTAAACTGTCATTGTCAGTGAGGATAAATAACATATCGATAGATCTATACATTCTCTGTCAAATGAAATATAGTTGAACACTTTCGTATTCAATGATGTACGCTCCACTTCACAGGGGTATAGAGAAGCACAACGCACCTTATCTCTAGCTAGTTAACAAGGTGACATCAGGTTAACTTATACAAACCAGCTAGTTAACAAGGTGACATCAGTTAACTTATACAGACCCAGCTAGTTAACAAGGTGATATTAGTTTAACTTATACAGACCCAGCTAGTTAACAAAGTGACATCAGGTTAACTTATACAGACCCAGCTAGTTAACAAAGTGACATCAGGTTAACTTATACAGACCCAGCTAGTTAACAAGGTGATATCAGGTTAACTTATACAGACCCAGCTAGTTAACAGAGTGACATCAGGTTAACTTATACAGACCCAGCTAGTTAACAACTATAATTAAAACAAAATTCTATAAACCTAGCTAGCTAATCAGGGTTTATTATTTAAAACTTATATAATAGCATCTATCCAACGGGATTATATCATTTAAAACTGATTTTAGTAAGCTAACTAAGTTATAGCATTTAAACTTATATAAACCTATATTCAGCTAGTCGGGTTATATTATGTAAAATCTATTTAAACCTACCGTAAGACCTACATACTCCTGAGGGACCAGAACATTTGGTGTTAATATGAAAACCTATTTGACCAGAACATTTGGTGTTAATAACACAACCTATTTGACCAGAACGTTTTGCTGACTGGCCTATGGCCGGAGGTCAGAAAGAAAATCTAGAGATATTTTAGCGAGAACATATAGTGTGTATTTAACGAGTAAATGTCAAAACAAAGTGCAACATTCTCCGTACACAAAGGTCAAGGCTAGGGCAATGGACCATGTCATGTCTATCTTTTAAAGAGGCGCGAGGTCACATCAAAAATTACAACGCCGAACTGTTACACCATATGCACGCACATACTCACAGCCTGTACCGCTGTAAATGGTGCATTATTACAGCTATCTTAGTGTGTACAAATAGGTCAAATGCCATGTCAACCACTTTATCTACATTGTAGAGCAGCTCGGCATTCACTGCCAGTCTAAGTTCATCTAGGGTGAAAGTACAGAGAGAGAGATTACAATTCAATAGTATTGCTATAGCCTAGATACTAGAGGTAAGGTGTTGGAAAGACATGCGTGGTAAAATTGTCACCAGCGATTCAAGTCATTCGCCCCCTCTCGCGGTATACATAAACTAGTAACCATTTACTGCAAGCAGATATTATTGCAACCAAATTGCCAGGAAATCATTTTCTAAATTATCAAGATTATATTACCTTTAACAAGCCGAAGATCTCCTTGACATTGGAGAGACGCGCGTGTGCAAACTATTTGATGTTGTCATGGATGCCAAGAAATGAGTTCGGAACCGTGCGATCGTTGTTACTCCTCGTGCGGCCTATTGTGGTATCATTTTAACTTAAGCTGAGTATTTCGCTGTTACCTCTAGTGATCATGACCTGACTATATTATCATCACCGGTTCAAGGATTGTAAGCGTAAATGGGACTAGACACAGGGACATTATCACTTTCATTCCTTATCTGGCCTTCGATACAGATATATTTTAGTGACGTGATGTCACTCATCATTCAAGTCCCAATAAGGAATTAACATCCCTAAAAACATACTTCCGGAATCTGGATTCATGGGTCTCCGGAGCTTCACGATAACTTAAACCGGTGTGCGGGTATACACAGTGTAAGCAAGCAGGTGAAGAGAAATCGCTTTAATTAATCAGAATATAGTGCATGTCAAAGCTGTTCTGCTTTGTTGTCAACGCGATGAGAAAGGAGTCGGTCTGTCACTTGTCACTGACCAAGGTAACATTGGAGACGGAGACAGATCTATGTGTTCTCACGACGTCCCTCACCGGCAGGTTAAAATTTATCGTTTAACCTCGAGCCGGAAGTAGGTTACTGCACTACTTACTAACCATAGAAAGGACATACACAGGTATCTTTTACCCCCGTGATGGTATCTACATCTCCTACAGTTGTTACCTATCCATATCTTATCTCACCTGTCCGTATAATTCACAACAGCAGTAAAACAATACCGCTCAATATCGAACGTCTTTTAATTATATATACAGATGAGTAATTTACTTACAAATTTGAATGGCCACTGGGGAAACTTTTGTCACCAAATTATTTTTGTTGATTAACGATGATGTAATAAGAGTACATTTGACTACATTGCCCGGGAGTAATTGTTTGAGTAATCACTCCCTTCTAGATTAGTTTTACAGCAATAACTGACGAGAAACCACATCATAACACAATTACCGAGATATCGCTTTAGAATTGTAAACATCATTGTTTCGGAATTGAAATGTGATATTATCATGTTCAAATTAGTTATGATTGATTTAAACAACAACGATTATTGTGTGTGCCAAGATGTGTCTTACCTGAATAAAGATGCAACACTTAATACCTATCACGAGGAAACGTGTAACTATTTAGGACAACGTCTTTTCGATTTTAAATTGTGCAGTTTTATCCCTGACATTGTTCAATTTTGGAAAAAAAAAATTATTTGTGTTTTGTACTGGATGGATTTTTAAAATGCGGTACATTTCCAAACAAATGCAAATGGAAACTTTTAGTAAGTGTCCATGTTAAAAATATGAACAGTTCCAACTTTGTGAAAGGATGAAAGCTGACAAAGATTTTTCTCGTTTTTCTCTTTTACAGAAAAAAATAGAACCATATGTAATATGGAAATTTGCTTTACGTTTTCCACAATATATTTCATGCATTAAGAGAATTGATAAAATATGCGTAGACATATAATGCCCGATAATGAAAATGTATATTTGTGTCATTTTTGTGGTTTTATGTATAATGATCTCATATTGCACAGTGTACTCGAATGTAGTCACACTGAGCCCTTAGAGACCAACTGTGGTGTATTCTCAGTACTGTGAAAGATATAGATTTTGCTTTTTATCTCAATTTAATGTCAAAATATCATCTACTGCATGTTCTTTTTTTTATTTCAAAATGAACTGGAGGACTTAAATGCAAGTATTATTGTTAACAAAATGTTCGTACAAAGTGGTAATTTTTTATAACTGACCTTCTTTTTAGGCAAATACTGAATCATATTAACTGTAACTGAAGTTATATGTACATACTAAATCTTGTTAACTCCAGAGTCTATGTAATATGTAATTTTTTGTGCTAGCCTTAGATATAGACTTTTAATACCTATATATTTGTTACTACAGACTGCAGGTATCATTTGAAATGTCTCATCAACTAATTATTATAAGCATTTTCTTACATGTGTGTGTTTGCCACTATTAGAAAATGGCGAAATGTAGTTGAATATACTTTTCTTTCTACTGATTATATTTTCTTGTATTGATATGTATGGGTGTAACTTGCGGTGTAACGTGTGTATACTAGAATGTTTCTTTATCTATCAACTTGTTTTCTGTAAACTCTTCAATATTGGAGGAAATAAAGGATATTACCGTTTTGTCTTCCGAAACAAGTAATTTCTATATTCTACACATTATCTTTGGAAATGCTGCCTAAAATTTTTCCCTGTTCATGCTGACTGCCTGATGATCAGCAATGATCTACAAATGTATTTTGATTGGTCAAAATTACGGAATATTCAGGGAATTCCCTGTTACTATCTATAAACCAGCTTATCGGATTCAGATGGTCTACAATTTGTCCAGCCCCAACAGTCTCAGCCAATCAAAAACAGTAAAATTCAATCTCAGGAAACCAATGAATGCAACAAAATCTCAGTCCTGATAGAAGGAATGTTTTAGAAGGATATCGTGTGTTTATTTTGCTGCGGCCCGTTTTAGGCTGTTCCTTCATTAGGGTTTCCGTTGTGGTATTTGCCCCACGTGCTTTAGGCTGTTCCGCCATCAGGTTTCCCAATTAGACGTTTTTATGATTATGATTTCCCATCGTGTTCAAGACAATACATACGAGTTTAGGCTGTTCTACTGTTTTACTACTAGGAGTTCTGTTGCGGCAAACCCAACAGGAGCTAAAATAACTGTCCTACATCACGACGCTGATTAAAACAAGAAAACACGTCAAACAAAACTCCATACATGTGATGGTATATATGGTGACTTTAGACATTATCACATTGTAGACTGGTGCATACAACCTAAACACGTATATACATGTAGGAAGTTTCATACATAAACAGGGTGCGCAATGGAAATTCTTCATGATACAGATTCTGGGGCCGTGACAGTCACCTCTGCGAGTTCGAATTACGCACGTGGTGTTATTGTCTGGTACTGATGGCAGATCTATATGGTTTTTTTTTTCTTCGGGTACTCCGACTTTCCTCCATCTCCTAAACCTGAAACGTTCCTTAGATGACCTTTACTATATTTGGACACCAAACAAAATAAACTCAAAACTTATATATATATATATATAAGAAGCCAGCTACGACACGGTGAAGGGTCCGCATTGCTTTATTATAAGGGAAGTAGAGGTAGAGTAGCTATTACCGTGATTAAGTCCCATTTCCTTTCTTTAATACACTACCGTTATAGGTAAGGGGATTAAGCTTAATACGGGCCAATCGTCTCTATATAGGTACAAACGGTAAAGGGGGATAGACGCGTACGGGCCGAGTAAAGGGGGTCAAAACGGGGGATAGACGGGTCGGGTAAAGGGGGTTAATACAGGGGACAGACGGATCGGGTAAAGGGGTCAATACAGGGGATAGACGGGTCGGGAAAAGGGGGTCAATACGGGTTTAAGCGCGTCGGGTAAAGGGGGTCAATACGGGGGAAAGACGCGTCGGGTAAAGGGGGTCAATACGGGGGATACACGGTTCGGGTAAAGGGGTCAATACGGGGGATAGACGGGTTGGGTTAAGGGGGTAATACGGGGATAGACGAATCAGGTTAAGGGGGTCAATACGGGGAATAGACGGGTTGGGTTAAGGGGGTATTACGGGGAAAGACGAATCAGGTAAAGGGGGACAATACGGGGGATAGACGGTGTGGGGATTGAAGGGAGGTGAACCGAGGATAAGACGATCACGATTAGAAAGGGAGGAGGTAAAATAGAGAGGGAGAGACAGAAAATCAGAGGGAGAATATAAAAGGAGGTCAAATAGCGGGGATAGACGCGTCGGTAATAGGGGGTCAATATGGCCGGCATAGACGCGTCGGGTAAAGGGGGGTAGTCATACAGGGGGCATAGACAGCGGTCGGTAAAGGGGGTCAAATACAGGGCATACGACGCGTACGGGTAAAGGGGGGTCAATACGGGGATAAGACAGCGTCGGTATAAGGGGGTCAATACGGAGAGATAGAGGGGTCGGGTAAAGGGGATCCAATCGGGGGATAGACGCTTCGGTAAAGGGGTCAACAACCAGGAGGGATAGACGGGTCAGGGTAGGGGGTCAAACACGGGATGACACGGGTCGGGTAACGGGGTTAATACAGGGCAGACGCGATCGGTAAAGGGGGTCTCGGAGGATGACGGTCGCGCCGAAAAGGGGTCATACCGGTTTAAAGGCGCGTCGGGTAAAGGGGGTCATACGTCGGGGAAGACGCGTCGGGTAGGGGGTCTACGGGGGATCCGGTTCGGGTAAGGGGTCAAATACGGGGGATAGACGGTTTGGGGATAGGATAGGGGGTAATAAACGGGGATAGTACGAATCAAGGTTAAGGGGGTCAATAGCGGGGGATAGGACGGGTTGGGGTTAAGGAGGTATTAACGGGGATACGTATCAGGTCAAAGGGGGAACAATACGGGGGATAGACGGAGTTGGGGTTATAAGGGGGTATTTCGGGGATAGACGAATCAGGTAAAGGGGGTTCAATACGGGGGATAGACAGGTTGGGTTAAGGGGGTAACACGGGATAGAACGAATCAGGTTAAAGGGCTCAATACGGGGGATAGACGGGTTGGGTTAAGGGGGTAATACGGGGAATCAGACGAATCAGGTAAAGGGGAGGTCAATACGGGGGATAGACAGGTTGGGTATAAGGGGGGTAAGCACGAGGATAAGACGAATCACTGTTAAGGGGGTCAAATACGGGGAGAGACGCGTCGGGTAAGGGGTCAATACGGGGTATGAGACGCGTCGGGTAAAAAGGGGGTCAATATGGGGGATACACGGTTCGGGTAGGGTCAATACGGGGAAATAGACGGGTTGGGTTAAGGGGGTATACGGGGAATAGACCGATATCAGGTTAAGGGGTCATACGGTGGAATAGACCGGGTTGGGGTTAAAGGGGGTATTACGGGGAAAAGACGAATCCAGGTAAAGGGGGAACAATACGGGGGAGTAGAACGGGTTTGGGTTTAAGGGGGTATTACGGGGTTAGACAATCAGGTAAAGGGGTCCAATACGGGGGAATAGACAGGTTGGGTTATAGGGGGTGAACACAGGATGAACGAATCACGTTAAGGGGGTCAATACGGGGAGAAGACGCGTCCGGGTTAAAGGGGTCAATACGGGGGATAGGCGTGGGTAAAGGGGGTCAATATGGGGCTAGAGCGGTCGGGTAATGGGGGGTCAATAACGGGATAGACGCGTCGGGTAAAGGGGGTAATAGGCATAACAGTGGGTAAGGGGGTCATCGGGGTAGGCGCGATCGGGTAAGGGCAAGTAAGGGGGATGAGGGGCGGGTAAAGGGGATCAATACGGGGGATAGACGCTTCGGATAAGAGGGGTCAACAATGGGATTGACGGGTGAAAAGGGGTCAAACAAGACGGGGGATAGACGGGTCGGGTAAAGGGGGTTAATACAGGGGACAGACGGGTCGGTAAGAGGGGTCAATACAGGGGATAGACGTCGGGAAAAGGGGGTCAATTACGGGTTTAAGCGCGTCGCGGTAAAGGGGGTCAATTACGGGGGAAAGACGCGTCGGGTAAAGGGGTCAATACGGGGGATGACACGGTTCGAGTAAAGGGGTCAAATCGGGGGATAGAACGGGTTGGGTTAAGGGGGTAATACGGGAGATAGACGAATCAGGTTAAGGGGGTCAATACGGGGGATAGAGCGGGTTGGGTTAAGGAGGTATTACGGGGATAGACGAATCAGGGTAAGGGGGAAATAACGGGGGGATAGACGGTTGGGTTAAGGGGGTATTACGGGGATAGACGAATCAGGTAAAGGGGGCAAACGGGGGATAGACAGGTTGGTTAAGGGGGTAACACGGGAAGACGAATCAGGTTACAGGGTCAATACGGGGGAATAGACGGGTTAAGGGGCTAATACGGGGGATAGACGAATCAGGTAAAAGGGGCCAATACGGGGATAGACGAATCAGGTAAAAGGGGCCAATACGGGGGATACGACGGCGTTCGGGGTAAAGGGGGTCAATACGGGGCATAGACGCGTCGGGTAAAGGGGGGTCAATACGGGATAAGACGCGTCGGGTAAAGGGGGTTCAATACGGGGGATAGAGGGTCGGGTAAAGGGGATCAATACGGGGGATAGACGCTTCGGTAAAGGGGTCAACACGGGGGATAGAACGGGTCGGGTAAAGGGGTCAACACGGGGGATAGACGGGTCGGGTAAAGGGGTCAATAAGGGGATTAGGGGTGGTGTAAGCGCGTCGGGTAAAGAGAGTCAATACGGGGATAAGACGCCATCGGGTAAAGGGGTCCAATACGGGGAAAAGACGGGTTGGGTAAACGGGGGTCAACAACGGTGGAAGACGTGTCAGGTTAAGAGGGTCAACAAGGGGGAAAGACGGGTCGGATAAAAGGGGATCAACCGGGAAAAGACGGATCAGGTAAGGGGGTTAACACGGGGGATAGATGGAATAGGTAAAGGGGGTTAATACGGGGATAGAATGGTCAGGTAAAGGATGTCAATACGGGGGATAGACGCGTCGGTTAAAGGGGGTCAACACGGGGGATAGATGCGTCGGGTAAAGGGGATCAATACGGGGGATAGACGCGTCGGGTAAAGGGGATCAATACGGGGGATAGACGCGTCGGGTAAAGGGGAGCAATACGGGGGATAGACGCGTCGGGTAAAGGGGGATCAATACGGGGGATAGACGCGTCGGGTAAAGGGGATCAATACGTGCGATAGACGCGCTCGGGTAAAAGGGGATTCAATACGGGGGATAGACGCGTCAGGTAACTGGGGCTCAACACGGGGGACTAGACGGGTCGGGTCAAAGGGGCTCAATACGGGTCGCTTAAGCGCGTCCGGGCTTAAACGGAGGCTCAATTACCGCGGACTACGACGCATCGGGTGAAGGTGTTCAAAGTACGGGGACAAGACGGGTTTGGGTAAAGGGGGTCCAACACGGTGGCAAAAGACGATGTCCAGGTTAAGAGGGCTCACACTGTTGGGACAAGACGGGTCCGATACAGGGATCAAGCAGGGGGATAGGTAAGAGAGATAAGGTAGAGGAAGCGGTAAGATGGAAGGTATAAGGGGTTAATACGGGGATAGAATGGATATGGATAGTTTATGGGATAGATGGGATATTACGGGGGCAAGCGCGTACGGGTTAGGTAAGAAGGTAGATGCGTCCGGGTGACAGGCGCTCACTCAGCGACGCGTAAGACGCCGTTCAAGGGAACTACAGGGTAGCGTCGGATCTTGATGGACGTCGATAAAAGCGTCATAGGGGATACGCGTCGGGTAAAGGGGATCAATACGGGGGAATAGACGCGTCGGGTAAAGGGAGAATACGGGGGATAGAGCGCGTCGTGGTAAAGGGGATCAATACGGGGGATAGACGCGTCGGGTAAAGGGGATCAATACGTGGGATAGACGCGTCAGGTAAAGGGGAGTCAATACGGGGGATAGACGCGTCGGGTAATGGGGATCAATACGGGGATTAGACCGCTTCGGGTAAAAGGGATCAATATCGGGGGATAGACGCGTCCGGTAAAGGGGATCAATACGGGGGATAGACGCGTCGGGTAAAGGGGATCAAATACGGGGGATGACGCTCGGATAAAGGGTCAATACGGGGGATAGACGCGTCGGGTAAAGGGGATCAATACGGGGGATAGACGCGTCGGGTAAAGGGGATCAATACGGGGGATAGACGCGTCGGGTAAAGGGGATCAATACGGGGGATAGACGCGTCGGGTAAAGGGATCAATACGTGGGATAGACGCGTCGGGTAAAGGGGATCAATACGGGGGATAGACGCGTCGGGTAAAGGGGATCAATACGGGGGATAGACGCGTCGGGTAAAGGGGATCAATACGGGGGATAGACGCGTCGGGTAAAGGGGGATCAAATACGCGTATAGACGCGCTCGGGTAAAAGGGATCAATATCGGGAAGTACGCCGTCTGGATAAAGGGGATCAATACGGGGGGATAGAGCGTCCGGTAATAAGGGGATCAATACGGGGTAGAGCGCGTCGGGTAAAGGGGATCAATACGTGGGATAGACGTCTCGGTAAAGGGGATCAATTACGGGGGATAGACCGCGTCGGGTAAGAGGTGATCAATACGGGGGAAAACGCTTCGGGTAAGAGGTCAAATGCACGCAGGATAGACGCCTCGGATAAAGGGGATCAATACGGGGGATAGACGCGTCGGGTTAAGGGGGTCAATACGGGGGATAGACGCGTCGGGTAAAGGGGGTCAACACGGTGGAAAGACGCGTCGGATAAAGGGGGTCAATACGGTGATAGACGCGTCGGGTAAAGGGGATTGACAGGTTTCAAAAACTGTCAACATGGTGATATTCTGGACAATAAAAAGTCGACAATGAGAGGTACATGTACAGTGCCCTTTCAGGACTAATTAGCTAAACCAAAGAGCGATGTTTCGGTACCATATTACATTAATAATTAAAAATCTGTCAAACTATAAAACATATTAATTGGTGACTTTTTTTATTTAACATGGAAAAATCTATTTGCAAATTGAATGAATTTCACTGTCAACAAGGTGGATCGTCTATTCTAATTAGAGAGGCGGTAACGGGCAATGTTTGTAGCTACAGCATCAACATGAAATGGTATAATTGTAATTTAGACGCTTATATTTAATAGAAAGAGAAACATTCTCCTCCATGTAAAGTTTGTAATTGTTACTGATCAGGTTCGTCCTACCGTTGTAGAGTGATAAAGTCAGGTAACCAGCACTCTATATACATAACGAGCAAATATATCGATATCAAACCCACATTAAACTCGCCCGAATTACTTAGATAAGATTAATGTTCAAAATTTTACAAATTAAAGTTATTAAAGATTGACAAGGATTATGGCCACATTGTAAAATTAAGGAAATTCGCTAATTTTCTTCGGACCATAAATGTTGCCATATATACCAAAATTAACATTTTGATAGCTGAGTTAATGAAGTTTCAAACATAAATCGTCTAATCTAAGTATTTATAAACGAGGTCTGTAGTGCATAAAACCCCACATGGTTGTTTACCAAGAATTTAATCTGTAATCCTATAAGTTTATAACACCAATATATTCCTGAGTTATTTGTTAACAATGATCACATCTCATTACTCGTTCTGTTGAAAAAATAAACTTTTGGTCATGAGGAGCTGATTCCACACCGACTGTTACAACTCTAGACGTCGCCAATTTGATGAAGTTGGACCCAGGCCTAGGGATGAACATTATGTTGACAACTATTTTAAGGTTGTAATTGAAATGATCGACAGCTTAAAATTGCAACGGAATCGGTTTTAATAATAAGACAAATATCTCCGGCATTTATCAAAATCAGTCACCGTGTAGAATTACAACTAACGACGATTAACCTGCTCCTCAACATGCCCCATCTGGCGGGACAGCAAGGGAGATAATCGCGGAATGGGTAACAGAAACATGCGAACAGACACACCAGAAAACGGGACAGTTTAAAAGGTAAATTGACTAGGCAAACCATTGATTGAAAACAAAATGAACTCCCACATGCATATTTTGATTACGATGAACTGTAAAGATACCAAGAAAACCATATTTAGGAATATTCTAAACTTATAATCTAATAGAAAACACTCTTCGATACACATTAGGAACGACTTAACGAAATGTGAGAAAGACAAAATATACAATAATGCCATAATAGAAAACTTTTAAAATATTGAAACGAGTCAAGAAATAAATTTAATAATATACAAATTTAAACAGTGTATCAACCATAATACTCAAAATATGGACATACAATTGTAGGTGCAACTCTACCTGCGTCCATCAACTAGCTATATAACTAAATAAGTTAACTACCCCGATAAGCTGGTTCTAAAGGCATAATGGTTTACTTACATATGGTTATGAGTTAAATTCACCCGATAAAGATAAACCAAAGCAGAGATTTAGATAAACCAGGTATGTTATATGATTTCTTGTGTAGGTTCTTGTATCTTGCAATACTGTAACATTGAGCAACGTCACAATACAGGACACAGGGTACGCTCCCTGGTAAACGATCCGCGAGGGGCCATGATACAGTATGTTATGTGGAACAAAACTGATGATGTATCATTCTATTTAGGATGGTGGAGCAGGAAGGGATTGATTCAGATAAATCGAAGAGTGAAAACGGTCAATGTGCAGGGAATAGGGGAGAGGGAAGGATAAAGGGAAGAGGGAAGGCTAGAAGAGGGAAAACGGTCAATGTGCAGGGAATAGGGAGAGGGAAGGATAAAGGAAAGAGGGAAGGCTAGAAGAGGGAAAACGATCATTGTGGACGGAAAGGAGAGTTGGAAGACAAGAAGAGGGAAGGACAAAGGGGAAACAGTGAAAGAGGAGGAGAGAGGGGGATATTAGGATGAACTTAATATGGAGGGTAAGAGTAGAGAAGTACGACATGGAGAAGAGGATATAGATAATGAAAAGAATCAGGATGATAAGAAGGAGGAAGTGATTAAGGACAAGAAAAAGAGAGAAAATGAAGGAAGAGGGGAGGAAATAAGAAAGAGAGAAGAAATTTAAGAAAGTGGGACGAGAATGGAAGGTAGAGGCTAAGGACATGAGGAGTAATACAATGTACCTGAAGAGGAGGATGATAACGACGAGAAAAAGAGACTTAGAAAGGAGGAGGAGGAGGAGGGACGACGACGACGACGAGGAGGAGGAGCAAGAGAAGGAGGAGGAGGAGAAGGGACGACGACGACGAGGAGGAGGAGAAGGGACGACGACGACGAGGAGGAGGATAAGGGACGACGACGACGAGGAGGAGGAGGAGCAGGAGGAGGAGGAGCAGGAGGAGCTATATTGTATTGACACGATCCATGTACATTCTCTATGTACGTAAGTCTACAGTGTATTCTGTTGTTCCTTAGCTGTCCCCAGTTACCAGAAATCCAATAATTATGCAGTTGAGTAATAAAACATCGCAGCTGTCACTTTCAAACATTTCAGAAATCAAAATCCAAACTGATTAATGCTTGCTCGATGTAATCGTATTAATTGCTTGAAGTAATCGGATTGGAGAGGCATCCCGCATGGTTGTGCTGGAACTGACATTGATGTAGAGGCGCGGGGGTATAGAAATCGACATCGATCATATAACAGTTGTCAATCAAATCTTCAACTCCCATAATCCTATGTACTTCCGTCTTAAAAGCTGGAACTGAACTTTATATTGTGCACCGTCTGGCCTTTCTCAAAGAGGCACCGAGAGGAGACTTTATAAAGTGAATGTCTTTAAAAACGGTCGGAATTACAGTAATGATTAAGTGTATAGATATGGGAGTATTCAGCATCCGTCGATACAGAGACACTTGAGCGACCTGTCATTCACCATCCGTAGATACAGAGACACTTGAGCGAACTGGCATTCATCATCCGTCGATACAGAGACACTTGAGCGACCTGACATTCATCATCCGTCGATACAGAGACACTTGAGCGACCTGACATTCACCATCCGTCGATACAGAGACACTTGAGCGACCTGATATTCACTATCCGTCGATACAGAGACACTTGGGCGACCTGACATTCACCATCCGTCGATACAGAGACACTTGGGCTACCTGACGTTCACCATTCGTCGATACAGAGACACTTGAGCGACCTGACATTCACCATCCGTCGATACAGAGACACTTGATCGACCTGACGTTCACCATCCGTCGATACAGCGACACTTGAGCGACCTGACATTCACCATCCGTCGATACAGAGACACTTGAGCGACCTGACGTTCACCATTCGTCGATACAGAGACGCTTGAGCAACCTGACGTTCACCATCCGTCGATACAGAGACACTTTAGCGACCTGACGTTCACCATCCGTCGATACAGAGAAACTTGAGCGACCTGACATTCACCATCCGTCGATACAGAGACACTTGAGCGACCTGACATTCACCATCCGTCGATACAGAGACACTTGAGCTACCTGGCATTCACCATCCGTCGATACAGAGACACTTGAGCGACCTGACATTCACCATCCGTCAATACAGAGACACTTGAGCGACCTGACATGCAACAACACTGATCAGCAGTGCCGTAGGCCAACAACTCTTTAACATCTGAGGACAGGTTTAGCAGAGGTCTAGCGATTGTAACATGTTCTCTGTGTTGTATCCATTTTATTTGGCTTCCAGCAAGGCCTTACATGTATATGTGTCTTATGGAGGTAAAACGTCTCTCTGATGGCACGGCAGCTCAGATAGTCAAATGGTCATATCACGATCCGCTTTCATTTTCTTGTGTTTCTACAGAAAGAATAATGATCCTCTCAGTTTCTGTAAGTTCGTGCGTATCTATTACTTATTTACTTATATAGCCCTGCAGGTAGGGCGTTAGAATTGTACCTGCTGCCCCTATTGCATGATCATAAAAGGCGACTAAATTTAGGATCTTATCTTTTCTCTTCTTCCTAAATAACTTTATCTTTCCTAATGCCTCCCTTGGCACGGCCTCACGTATGGTCTTGAGTTGAGCGTTCGCCCCTGTGAGGAAGGCTCTGGGTTCTGTCCCCTGGCCGAGACACACCAAAGTCTATAACAGTGGTAGTTTCTGCTCCTGCTTAGCGCTCAGCATACAGGGATTTGGACGACTGGTTCGCCCGTTGTCAGTATAATGTGACCGGGTGGGGCGTGTTGCTTGGTGTCTTCGGCGGCATGCTTCAGTGATATAGCACTATAAAAAGGGCAACAGTTCCACTATACAAGAAGACACAACATGAATATACCGCAGTCTCCCAAAACACGCACCTCGCACAACAAACACGCAACACACCACATACATGGGAGGCCGTCCTTACATGACCATAGCTGTTAATAGGACGTTAATTAATCAAACAAACAAACAAACAAACTTATATAGCCAACGGTTCCCGTCCATGCGGCCTCTCGGACTTTTTGGATCGAATTCCTTTTCTGATATTTTATAGCCATGAGAAATCACCCCAATATGACTATCTCAGCAAACATACTCAACACAACGATCTTGTCTGGGGTAGGTCGATGACTCACACAGAGACCTTGTCTGGGGTAGTTGTCGATGACTCACACAGAGATCTTGTCTGGGGTAGTTGTCGATGACTCACACAGAGATCTTGTCTGGGGTAGTTGTCGATGACTCACACAGATACCTTGTCTGGCGTAGTTGTCGATGTCTCACACAGAGACCTTGTCTGGGGTAGTTGTCGATGACTCACATAGAGATATTGTCTGGGGTAGTTGTCGATGACTCACACAACGATCTTGTCTGGGTCAGTTGTCGATGACTCACATAGAGATCTTGTCTGGGGTAGTTGTCGATGACTCACACAGAGATCTTGTCTGGGGTAGTTGTCGATGACTCACACAGAGATCTTGTCTGGGGTAGTTGTCGATGACTCACACAGATACCTTGTCTGGGGTAGTTGTCGATGTCTCACACAGAGACCTTGTCTGGGGTAGTTGTCGATGACTCACACAGAGATCTTGTCTGGGGTAGTTGTCGATGTCTCACACAGAGACCTTGTCTGGGGTAGTTGTCGATGACTCACACAGAGATCTTGTCTGGGGTAGTTGTCGATGACTCACACAACGATCTTGTCTGGGGTAGTTGTCGATGACTCACATAGAGATCTTGTCTGGGGCAGTTGTCGATGACTCACACAACGATCTTGTCTGGGTCAGTTGTCATTGACTCGCACAGACAGTTTAACATTTTTTTCAGAATCTGTCTGTTGTATGTTAAGTTAGTTCGTACTGTTTCATTTTTTCGACCGATAATCATTTCCAAAGCCACGTGGAAGCTAGGCAGCAGGTATTAACCGCAGAAGCATGTTTGTAAATAGTAACCATTTTCGGCACAATATTTCCATCTGTATAGTATTTGCCATTAAATGCCAATATATATGATTGATGTCGAAACAACCTCTCAAATAACCATATCGGGCATATTTTTGTCAGCTATAAGCATCCAATATCGATGATTAAAGATTAGTTTGATCTCGAGATGACCCCAATTATTCCGATGTAGAACATCTCCTTCCTAGCTAGGCATCGGTGATATACAGGTTGGTTTGATCTCGAGATGACCCTTTTAATGCCTATGTCGGGCATCATTTTCCTATAGCTTTATCATCAGCCATCGATGATTTACAGATTGGTTTGATCTCGAGATGACCCATGTAATACCAATGTCTGACATCCCTATTCAACCCGATTTACTGTTTGACATCGAAGACGTTAGAGGTCATGCGCGATGATTTTACTCGGTATATAAATAACATTTCATATAGAAACTTATTGATTGATTAATGTTGGTTGTATTGGTAGATATGAGAGCCCGGCCTGTCAGACACGGGTCGGTAGGCTAGGCATGACAGACACAGTATCATTATAACTAGGATCGGTGTTTGGTATCGACTTTGGCTGATCCGGATACGATTGGTTGTGAGATGACCAAATTAATACGACAAGCTATGACGTCAAAGTCTTGATCGGTTGTGGTTTAGTTATATAAATCATAAGAGTGAAGCTGGACATTGGAATCTGTGGCGTCACGGCAACAGGCCATATATTTATAGACAATACATTTGGATCTTCTTTTGTTCTATCGGTGGCATCCACTTGTTCAGATTCACCAAAGGATCAGAGATCGCCCCTACAGCAAGGCAATGAGCAGGTCGGCCATATCTACTATATACAGTCACGTGACACGTCTATATACCCAGTGTCACTTGAGAAGTCTGCTTGTTTGACATCTTAATATAGTTTAGCATGTCTAAATCTCAGGTAATCATCTGGAATTCGAGAATCAGACTCAACAACGCAGTGACGTCATAGGCGAGTATCCGAAGCTCTCCCGGTTCCAATATTCTTTTTTAAGTCCGTTGCGACCGGATAGAATGACAAGTATTGTGAATTGTTAACGCAGCTTCAAGCAATGAATTCACCTCTTTAATTAATCGTGAAATATTATGCTGATCATTCGATGACGACATTGCATTGTGTTGGTGGCCCTCCTAATTTCATGATTTAGCGGTCTCACCAGACACGATATTCGTGGTCTGCCACCTGATGTAGGGTCTGTACAACACAGTAGGACTTTTCCGTTAAGTGGACAAAAACAACTCTCGTCACAAAATATAACACTATATATACATGTATTACAGCGGCAATGACGGGTAACGCCGATGTCACGTGCTGACGCACGCCCACCAGACGTGCAATCATACGCTAGTAAAAGTCAATACTTATTTATTTAAATTACAGCGACACATTTATTTGCCATTCCTAGAACCCGAGCCTCGTATCTGTTACAGACTATCTGTATACATTTATACATGTAAACAAAGACACGCGTAGTGACACAATGTGGAGATGTCTCTAACTATTAAAACCATAAGGATCTGAGAATCCGTTACAATTATATCAATATGGGCCTCCATCAGAGTGCCCACAGACAATATTTAGGCGTTCTAGGGATCTAGAATACTAAGATCTGAAGAGAGTAAAAATCATATTCTACATTGTACTATAAACGTAAAGGGCGGAAAGCTCCCAAACTCAAAACCTCTACCCTACCTTTAGAGCTTTAGCGACTTAAAAACACGTCTTCATAAAAAAGGGTTACTACCATTAAAAAGAGGGTTAAATTGTTCTACAGAACTATACAAAATGTCGTCAATAAGACGATAACTTCTCAGCAGCCCAGTTTCAACAAAAAAGATACAAAATTGTCCTCAATGGAGCGGTGGAAAAAAAAGATACAAAATTGTCCTCAATGGAGCGGTGGAAAAAAAAGATACAAAATTGTCCTCAATGGAGCGGTGGAAAAAAGATACAAAATTGTCCTCAATGGAGCGGTGGAAATTTCTCGTGGCATTTTCTCATTCAGCAACTCTTACATGCCAATGATGTTATTTAGTTTCAGCCAAATCAGAAGCCTCTATTTCGTTTCCACGGTAACGGACGTTTTCGAATTTTCGCTGAAATAAAAAAGTATCTAGATTTTGACCATTGAGAAGCTAGGGAATGGCGGGCATATTGGCTGTCGGTTTGGAAGATTAAGGGTCACGTGCATCCCTCTGGACTATGATGAATATTTGTGTAATGTTTCATTGTGATCTGTATAGTAGTTTTCGAAAAGTGTGCCGGACAAAGTTCTTGGGGAAAAGAGAGAAAAAAAAGGTAAAAACCAATGAACTCCCAAGACATCTGTATGACTTGTGTCCGCCACATCTAGAGCACTTCTGAAGGTAAAAAGACTTTTTATATGTGTCAATTTTTCTTGTGGTGCACAAGGATTTCGCTTGGAATGAGGCGTATCTTATTGATAAAGCTTCGGTTAAAAATTTAAAAGTATTTGGTGTTTCTAGGACGGGAGAAATTTTTTTCTGTTACATTTGGAACAAAATTTTGTGGTGGAAAGCAACGAGTTTGATTACGTGAGCAGTTACTGTGCACATAATTTAGAAATTCACTGAAAAAAACGCACATTCTCTCCTATTTTAAATTATAAATTTAGATAAACGATTACTAAATGTAAAAACCAGTTTCAGTGAACAGCAAAATGTATCAACAGTTGGGACAAGGCCAGTTAGAGTTGTTCCCCTTTATTGTAATAGTTCGGAACGACTGTTCAGTGTTCTTGTTGTATATAAACAGGTTAAGGTTAATATTTTACATTATAATCACAGCTATGACATCAGCCCCTCATGGGTTTCGAACTCGTGTCCTAGCCTAGTCTAGATCTATAGAGGGGAATGGATGGTTAACCGAATTAAGCACTCAGACACGTGAAATGGAAGTATAAGTTATAAGTGCGTATGTAAAAGTATATCGGTGTTTCCAATGTCTGGAAGCTGGAAATGCAATTCAATTGAGATTCAAATCTAAAAATAAAGTATTTCCAGAATCGTTTTTGAGATATTCCCCTCGAGGACAGCCATTTTTTTCTATTGCTACCAGCATTCCGACCGGTGTTTTCTGAGCGTTCACATGGACTTACGTGATCGCCCGTCTATATGTGAGAACAGCTTTATCCTTTTACTGATCTCCATGACAACTTTGCATAGAAATGAGTAGAAACAATAAAGTGACAAAGCTTCAGTCGTCAGATCCCTCACAACTACCTTAATGTCGACCATCGATTAATCGTGGCCAAAGCAATTTTGCGCGGGATAAAAATCCACTAGGACAGCGCTATTACCATCAAGCGTCCGTCGGAAGAAGATTAAAACCGGATGTTGGTTGGGACATTGCCTCAGTCCGTCGTGTGAGTGGCAGTCCTCACGAGATTATGGGTCAGCCGAACGTCAAAGGACCGTCCATAATAGGCTACAGCGCGTGCTACCTCTTCTGAACTCTGCCAAATACAACTCGTAATAAAATTAGGATGATAGGTCTCTAAGCTTTGTGTGTGTAGTAGATTGGAGTTATGATATGATTATAATTCACCATAGATATTTATATTTATATACTAAAATTAAAAATATCTGGATGTTAACGTAATGAAAGACCCTAGACAAAGCTTGGTTTCTCCCTCGTGCTACGTAGTGAGCAGTTGTGGTGTGTCAAATCGAGAACGCCCAAATCCGCCGCTTTATTTTGTTGTCATTCATCGAAACCTGCAAATAATCAATAAATTCCACGAAAATGCAAAGGGTTTCATCTATATGGAGAGGTTTGGAATTGTAATTCATGGGAAGCACAGAGTGTCTTAGACCAGGCCATGCTCCTGGTAACAATCCTATTTGATTGGGGCTTTTCTGCCATAAGCCTTTACAAGTGACGAGCGGTCTGTTCAGCCGACAACAACATTGTTTCTTGAAAAATCAATTCCACTATCAATATTTTATTTCAGACTTTTCTCTAGGAAATTGTTTAAGCTGTTTAAATGTAATGTAATGCATACAGCAACACTTCCTAAAATCACAGACCTCAATAATCAGTGAATATTTAGTGGGTTAGCACCAAACATCTTAATGAATACCTGACGCTTGCTTTTATTTACGTTGTAGCAATGAGTGTCATCCGTTCATTACTCAAACATCTTTGTATAAATTTTGTGATTGTTTCTTTTATTTCGCAGCCAGAGACACACGAATTTTAACCAATAATATACATATATATATATATTATAGTATCAAGGGTACATGTATGAACTCGGCTGTCGAGAAAAACGGATTGTTTTAAACCGTGATTATTTTAATAAATGGGCTGTATACACCATTGACGCATATCTTAAAGAAAAATAAATTATCTTTTCAGTGAGTGCTTGATGAACAAAATTTGCCAAATATTGACAAAGTTATGGCTTGAGGATTTGGGAAATTTACGAAAAATATGCTAGGTAGACATTTCCCTGTCCGGTCGTAATGTCGTCTCGCCTCTAATGGGTACCTCAAAAACCAAGCCAAAATCACAAAATCTACGCTTGTGGTGGTAAACAGTACCCATAACTGTGTCCATCCATAATCTCATTTGGAGGTGTCATGTACCATACTTTGTATACACTTCGTTTAAGCATTGGGTAACTCACTTACACTAACCATCACCGCCATGTTCATTTTTCTCTCGGAATGCTTCTAAATTTTACATATCGTGACTGTATGTAGTGTTGTGCTTGTCTGTAAAATCGAGAATTATTCCGAAGAACAAATGAACACGGCGGTGATGGTTAAAGA
Organism: Argopecten irradians irradians; assembly: GCA_004382745.1. Classification (NCBI taxonomy): domain Eukaryota; kingdom Metazoa; phylum Mollusca; class Bivalvia; order Pectinida; family Pectinidae; genus Argopecten; species Argopecten irradians. The sequence continues at coordinate 1,129,037 of SAYR01054870.1, read as the reverse complement.
AGACGCTTAGGAATGCCCAGGTGTGGGGCGACAGGACGTTGAGGAAAGCCCTGGTGTGGGCCTCTGTCGTCAAGGACACGATTCGTTTTTGACGTAATGCTATATATTCCACACGCCATAAAGATATTTACAACAGATCATCTTCGCAAAAATGTATTCGAATTTAAAATTCTCTGTCGTATAATTACTTTGATCTCCCACAGATAACAGAGTAAATGATGTGTAACCAGCAGTTTTAAACTTATTTTTATGGAAACACTTATCACTTTTAAACAAACTGTCACTCCGAATACCTGACATTTAATTAAACCGATAAATCTTTTGTATTCGTCATAAACCTCCTTCAATGGCAGTTTCTGATGAACTATAAGATTCAAAGAAATACAGAATTGAATTGAACGTTATGTATTAGTGACTATAATTGGTTAGATTAAAACGTCTTCGTTCTAACGTCATGATATTTAATGTCTCTATAGCCATGTTTGATAACAATATTGATTGCAGTTCTGACGTCGACGGTCCATATCATGAATGTTGATGTCATATAAGATTCTCATTTTATAACTAACATATTACTAGTCTGCACAGGATAATCTATAGATATTAAGCATGAAAATCGCCGTGTTGATATGTCACATGGCAACAAGTGAATTAACAGCAGCATACATTGGTAAAATAATATTTTAAAGTCTTATTCTTACTTAGATACTTAAGATTCGTTACATAGATTATTTAAATTATAATGGGTTATGGCAGCAGTTTACAAAGTTTAAAAAGTAATTTGCAGCAACGACAGTTTTTATTGACCAAATCAAAATTCACCGTGAACAGATAACATGAGTTGTAACGGCGGTTTTCATTGGTCAACTAAATGTATAGAATAGTTGTACTGTATAGATACTTTCCATTGGTTTAAAGAATACACTAACATATCATGGGCCGTCGCGATTGGTTTAAGGTATTATTGCGTTACAAAAATATCAAAATTAATTTAGTCTAATAAATAATCATAAAACAGTTGTTAATGACTATATAATCCAGTTTAGATATTTGATATGAAAAATATGTAGATAATGCTGTACTTTCTAGTTTACATGTATAAATGGTCCGCATGTATAGATCCGGAGGCCTAGGACTGATGCAGATAGTGTTAATTATCTGCTGATAGTAGCAGCATGGTGAGTTATCACCTCTTTAAGTAAGCCAGAGGGGCCTTATCTACGATAGATGGTCATCCATCTCGGGCCCAGTCACTCCCAATATGTCTGATACTTCATAAAACATCCTTAATATGCTATGCTTCCTTCTTGTTCCTTAGCATTGTCAAGCAATACGGTCAGCTTGCATCGTGACGTTAGACATTATTTCACATACATCACATGGAATAAAACCAGTTCTTCAAGCTTGTTACGACACGTGCTTAGCGACCTCTCGTGCGATGCTGACTAGTTACGGCGTGAATTTAATGTCGCTGAGAAATAAATGAGGGAAGCTGTGTATGGTCACCAATAATTACTTCAGACAGCCTAGTCTACACGCGCAGTTCCTCAGGGTGGCGTGCGCTTTGTCCCGGAGACCAACACTGCTCGATATTACCCCTGTTTGTCAAACTGTGTCCAGTGTCCCTATTGACAATATCAGGGACTAAACTGGCGCTACATACTTCCCCCTACAACTATTACTACTAATCAATGGTCTAATCAATGAATATCCAATCTTTTGTCGTCGGCTACAATCCTGCCACACAAAAGGCAAGCCTGTTTTTCATTGCAAGTATCTCGTTAGGTCAAACGCGATCGTGACCTTGATTAACAAGGACTTCTGCGAATGTATATTTCCTGTTCAAATAAAATACATTACAGGAATTACATTAGTTTTCTCTACAAACACAATAGGCGAGTTCTGGACGAGAATGATTTTGGTGAGACAGACTTAGATTCTGAAGAGCGGGATGGAACATTACATTGGTGTGACAAGCACCACTGGGATTCACTTCGCTTCTCAGATACACAAGATATTGTCAATATATACATTAATTTCCCAAGAAAGAATTGATTACATAGAAGTCAAGTGGAAATCAATGGTAGGTCAATTGAAGTTGGCGACGTTCAAAAGAGCTGTTCCGTCGACATGTTTAGCTAACCACGGAGGAAACGTAAGCTTTTGTCGGAGTCAATCTCTCTTCTTAGTAAAATAATCACTAATGGGCGAAAGAAAACAGTCGTCGTGGACATCACAGCTAACCAAATATATTCGTAACGCTGATTTAGGCTTTGTCGTCCTTTCCTACTATCCATTTAACGCCCGGGTTCTTCGGTGTCCGAACCACAAAGTAACAGTGCTTTATCCAATCAAACACTCGTACGACCTTGATTACAGTGATTCCTGACAAATAGGAATGAAAGGTTTGTAAACGCTTGAAAGACGTCCATGTGATTACGCCTGAAAGGCATACCTAGGATATTGTCTTTGCCTTCCTCACTCTCCATTCCTTCTGGGAGTTACGGGAGACAATGATAATAATTGTATATTTATTGTCACTTTACAGACCACGGTAACCGAGCACCCTCTGTATCTATGGGAGCCGTCACAGGTGTTTAAGTCGGTGTAAGGCAGTTTTACTTTACAGACCACGGTAACCGAGCACCCCCTGTATCTATGAGAGCCGTCACAGGTGTTTAAGTCGGTGTAAGGCAGTTTTACTTTTCTTTAAATCCACTTCAAATGAATACAATAACAACAAAGTACTGTATATGAAAAGACAGGAATTTTAGCATCAAAATGTTAAAACCCGACATACTAGACAGTATGTGTCAAAATAAAAACAATCTTGTTGGCATAGACAAAAATGTTAAATGTCATTGAAAAGGTCGAAAGGTCATGGAATTGCTATTATTTAGTTCTAAAACATGCGTTTGTTTTAGTTGGTATGTGTAGTGGTCGGTTATATAGCTCAACAGTGTGATTACATGTATAACAATCATTTATGACATTTGTATAACGACTGTAATCTCCATAAGACTTCGCTATACAGAACCTGTTAATAAATACAATGTACCATACATTACGGTCGTGTCAGTGTACGAGTTGCTAAAGTATAACATCAGCATCATGATTTGTTAAGAAGAGCTGAAAGTAAAACAATTTATGATACCCAAAAGCTGCTCAATTTAAAAGAGCCAACTTGAAAAGTGGATTGTCCATTCGTCTACGTTTTGTTTGATACTTAGTCATATAAATATGTGGACAAATGTTTGTCCCTTATCACAAAGCCGAAAGCTGAGAAAAGCAAACCGCAGCAAAGCAACTCACAAAAAGTAAATAACAAAAGCACCGATGAAAACAGATCCTTAGGCGTTAAGTAAATATGCAAGAGAAAATCCTGCATGATTGATTTCCTTAAACACTACAGCCGACTAAGATCCTGGGGTGCTTTCAGTACGATAACGGGGACGTTACTCAACAACATCAACAATATCAACAACAACAACAACACCAACAATTGTGGCATCCGGTTGCACCCCCCCCCTTTAACATATTTTGTCTCTATGGGATGGTAGGTTTTTGCTTTTTCGTGATTTTGCATTTTTCGTATGTAACAAATCAAATTGACAAAATGTCCTAAACAAGCCTCCATTATAACAAACCGTAACAAAAGAAAATGCACGCGCCTCGTCTCTACATAGAACAACGACGGTGTTTTTTTCTTAGTACATCAATCAGCTGAGGAAACTTCATCTATCATTCTGTCTGAAATCTTCTCATCCAGAATTGATTCAAATGAACAAAAGCCAAACTATGGCAGTATATGCCTAAAACTTCCACAAAGGATAATTCCAACATGTGAGGTATTTATTCCTATCGGGAAAACTACGGATGATTGAGACGCTCGTACAGGGTGAAATTGATTTCATGTCAGAAGAGCTGTTTTCGGGAGTTGAACGCTTTAAGACGTAAGAGATGTTGTTGTCTGAAAGCTGACTGTGTTAGGATGTGAAATGCACATGCAGTGTAGATATGTACTTCCATCCCATACTGCTCAGCGTGTTGTTAAACGATTTATATATGTAGGTTATCCCTCTACACCTGATCTGTACCGATAACAATCTCAATTGGTACCATTATATCGCTGAACCCATACCTAGTTCATTTCTTATTGTTAAAACACGTGTCCTTTGCATTTTGATATTTTATTGGCTGTTAATTATGTTTTTGAACTTCTCAACTGTTATGATTCACATATAGCTCTAAAATACATATTTAAGTATGCGTGAAGATTGACGACCTATTAATATTTCTAATTAATATATCTACAGTTATTTGCTCTGTCCATATTACTGTAACTATGGTGATGACGTATCGACAACACGTGGACGATTAACATGATGTAACCGAGTACATTGATGCTGATTTGCGTTACAAGTTACCTAAAATAATCCGCGGGTTGGAAGGTTAATCCATGGTCCCGAGTTAGACGTGATGACGAATAGATCGCCTGATTTTTTTTATAAAGTGTTTAAAATCCGCTATAACAAGGGGAGTGCGAAACACAAGGTAGAACAAGGGGGTGCAAAACGAACTACAACGTTGCAATTAATTTACAAAATGTTCAATATCTGATACACCATACAAATGATCTTATATCTGCTAGGTGTAAGTGCTTCAGGCTGATCGCAGGAAAAACAGTAAGGTAAGAACATGGAGTTGATTTTAGAGATGGCGAAATTACAAACACAAAATCATATTAGTAATAATGCTCTTACGACACGAAGCATCCGAGCTTGCTACATCTCCCAACACACCACTGGAAACCACTGGTTGGTGGGTTCTAAGTTATGTCCCAATGTCAAGCAACTGGAAGCATTCTTTAACTTTAGAGTGTGTTTCACTGGAAAACCAGGGTTGTGTTAATCAATGATGTTCCAACTTAATACGACACGTACTTGAAACGTCTGAATGTGTTTAAACATTACGTCGAGTGCAAACACATTCGTATAAGATAAATAAAAACTGAAGGTCTATGAATACACATCAACGAAAGACCAATGAACTGTAGGAAGTGTGTGAAATAAAGATATACAAACTGTACTTATAGTGAAATTGAATTCCTTTTGTATCGAAAGAAATCGAAGTGTCATGTATACATTTACATAGCATCATGTAATCCACAATATAAAAGTCTGAAAGCTTGTATAACACACGATGGCCTCTTAAAACAAAATTGTTAACACGGTTCATGTTTGTCGCTTTATTAACAATGCGCATGTGCAATAAAATAATCACTTTCGGCTGCAGGTTCCGGTAGATTTCATCAAAAGTGATTTGCCATTACTACAAACCGGTATTTTTATGACGCCTGTTAACACACAATATGTGATGCCCTTATAACGCTCACGGGACTGGCACGTGTCTCAGGGCCATGTTTGATTGGTTATTGAATTGATTTGTATTCCATGCCATACTGCTAATGATTTGTCAAGATCACGTGGTAGAAACAAATAAAGACAAATACCTTTTTCTAAACCAATTTGAGAATTATTGGCTTTTCAATTAACGTTCATCGAGCATTGTTTGTTAATACACAAGTGTGTTTATAACTCGATAAAATGTTCTAGTGATATATCCCATACATCTATATCAGGCTAAAAATACAGAAACTCACCATGATCTGATTGTATATTTACGATACCGGAGCAAGTGATCGATAAATAATTCAGTTTTCAGAAATAAACTGTTGAAGTTTCGATTCACAAGGGACGCGGCATGTAAGAAAATAAATATGAAGATTGTTACTTTAATTTACATTCGTCTCGGAAGCTGTTTCTAGATTTAATTTAACTGTGAATGACAAATCACTAACAGCTAATATCGTAACGAAAACAGAAGTTTATACAATAGAGTGAAACAATGAAACCTAAATCGGATACTTTTTCCTGGTAAACCGTCAGCAAATATCGCAGGTGTACACGTCTCGTCCAAACAGGTGAGACAAGGTTTCATGTCGATATACTACTTGTGTGGTTATAATTTGTATGAGATGCTTCATTTAAGGAATCTGTATAAAGATACTGCGTTATTAAAAGTAAACATTCTTAATTTCATCTGGACATTGTAACTTTTACGACGTCAGTATAAATTGTGTTATAACTGTTTTATCATATGAAGCTTCAAAACAATAAACACATTATTCCATACTGTTTCAGGGTATTAGTTGAAACTTATAGAGTTTCCTCGGGTTTAATAGAAAAAAATATGAAATCACCATCTATGTTAATACAAATGTAGTTCAAAAATACATGTATATAAGCTTAGTACCATGTTAAGGATACTGTCAACTGAAACAGTTGAAATGTTATTGTTCAATCTCCGAGAAAATTATACATCGATGCTTAACATGTAGTTTAAAATTTCCATCTAGTGAAATCATTGTTCCTGCAGGCTAAGAGCCGCAAAACAACTACACGTAGTTTGAATTTCGGAATTAATATTAAATCCATGCATTATTCCCCGCCTCAAAATGAACGACATTCTAGTTCTACTGTTCGCCTATACCGTGTTTATATTAAAACTATGAAGCTGTAAGCCAAGTCAACATCATTTTATAGATATCGAAACCGTTGGCTGTCACCTTGTGGTCCGGAAAACGTTTGTTTTGGTGGCGTAGAATACAGCAGTATCTAAAAAATGACCATTGAATATACTTTTTTTCATAAATCATTTCCGGAATAAATCGGTTGATATATTTTTTACCGGTAATCACGTGGTATGTTTTTGACCAATGAAAAATGACAAAATTCCAGATAAAAAAAATAATAAAGATAATGTTTCAATGTGTATCCGTCTATCCTATAACCAAGATATTGTCACTATTGAGCCCATCATACGGATGCCGGTTATAAAATAACCGGAATGTCGGAATCTGTACCGAAAATAAGTCGATCAGCCAATGAAATGACAGCTTATGGTCTTATGAATATTTATGATATCAGCCATCGCAATATCATGTAACCAAGATCACGGACGACTCGCAGTTTTAATGAAAGAGTGCTTTAACTGTAATTCATAGTGCGACCTGGGTTTATTTTTTCCACAGATATGTAGGCCTAGATGGTGGTATTCCGGTCAAATAATGGTATTCGGCCTCGTTCTACTCAGCCAGGTTTATTCTGGCTCCTCATACTCCAGGGGTTACTATCACTGACGCCTCGATACTCCAGTGTTTACTATTACTGACGTTATATCCACCCCTGGACGCTATTATAGTAAAATTAAAGACAAATCATAAAAAAACTGTAGTAGACTGCGTTGCTTTTATATAGGGCGTCGCTCTCTCTATAATCTTCAAATAAAATCCGTGCAGTTTTTGTTTCTCCTGAATTGCCTGATTCATTAACGGCAGTGATAGCAGTATAACTCCTAAAGTATCGAGAATGTCGCCCCTTATGTTATACTGAATTATGTTGATCTAATTAGACAGATAGTGTTTATCATTAAGGTGGTCCCTACTGTATCCTGTGTGTACTTGTACTACGTTAATATGTATCTAAATGTTCAATTTCGTCCATGGATAAAATTGTCTTATTTGGTAGTTTTTGTCTCCGCCCAAAATATAAATGCGATCGTGATCTGACTAGCGTGAGGGGGATTTAAGACTTAAGCTGCCTTGGGGAGGAGGTAGGAAGGGGGAGGTTAAATGGACCGATCTATCACAAACCATCTCCATATCACATGGACGGGCACTTAGTCAATCACAGCAGTCACGTGAGAATTAAAATGTTGTTGTTAAATATATTCATTCTTTTATCCCGAATAAAAAGATAATCATAAAAGAAATATTCATTCTTTTATTTTTGATTTTGAAATATAACTTATCTATTAACTATATATAACTGTGTTTGTAACTTGTTTTTAAGTATAACTAAGTATATCACCTCTACTATCATCAGTGAATGACCAATTGCACGTGAGACCAACGAGACATACATATACTATTTTACAGTGTGATTTGTTCTCACGAAGCTAACCTATCGATTGTATATTAAATGTAAACACAGATAAACCCTGATATATCATAACAATCGCGTGCGCATGATCCGCTGAACGTGTCTGACCTATAACGGCTTCCTATATGTTCGTGACCACGTGATGGCTGGGTTCACGTGACCAATCCTGTGATGATACACTAATTCACGTCTGTGTTTGTGATTTGTCACACACAAAAGAAGTGTGAACATGAACACGAACTGTCACGGGAAGTCATGTCGGGGACGATCTTCACGTACATAAATAGTATACTGTAATTCAATTTTCCTTCTAACGAGGATTTCCAGGGGCGTAGCAAGAGGCTTTTACATGTGCAAGCGGGTCCAGGGCAGCGCCCTGGTCGGGGGGTTCAAGGGGGCGAAGGCCCCCCGACGGAAAATGGTTTTAAGGAAATGTTTAGCTCCGAAGGTGATGTTTGATAATGCTAGGTATTGCATAACTAGAGTTATTGAATTCAAATGAATAGGTGTTTTCTACATGTACCTGATAATAATGTGTTAATGTTTTACTCGCTTCTGTTCCATTTGCAAGTACAAGGATATGAAAATCTCATGATAGTCCTACATGTATCTTGAGTGACTCTAAGGGGATTCGAGGATAGATGGACGGAACTTTCTTACATATGTACGTTACGGAATGTTTTAATGTGTAAAAATTGAATTATACATATATGTGAAAAAAGTGAATGAATATATAGTGAGTGAATAAAACAGCTCCTCATGTTATAAGGCATAAAAAATCGCACTGACAGAAAAATACAGTATACGAAATTTTGTTTTCATAAAGTTTATCTTGACGGGAAGTTTTATTTCTCTATATCGTTCCTCTACTCTGGGTTGGGATTTTGGAACATTAATTACATATCTAGATGTATTGGTCTATTCCTATTTAAATGACTGAATAGAATCTAGTCCGCCAAACATGCCTATATTTTTAGTTTTTTTATTTGTTTTTTGTTTGGCCTAATATATATAGACTTTATATTAGGGAAAAAAGCCTAATGATATAGACAGGTTTTAGCGGACTATCTAAGTAGAATCTACTCAGTGTCACTATAATTTGCGAGGTGTCACTTTCCCATATTTCATCTGTCGTCCTTTGACTTTGTGTGTCTTTCGGTTTAAGCTTGAAAAAGCCATCTTGTCGTTAATTGTGTCTTCTTCATATTAACGCACCAAACTACACAAGCACTAAATACCCAGAACCCGAAAGGCTGATCGTAATAAACGGATACGACTTCAGGTTTCCATTTCCGGACTTCCAAAACTGCACGGATATATTTCAGTATCATTATTTTTAATTTTAGATAAATCATCTACGTTTAGGTTATTTTTTACTTTTATTTTACATTACATTCAAGACTTTGATGGATCGACATAGATGTTTTAACTTTACAAGACCATGAATAACTCATACTAGGATTTTTCAATGTGCAAGCCCAGGCTTTTTTTCATAGAGCAAGCCACGCCCCTGAATTTTCCATTGGCTTAAAAATATGTAAGTGGATTCTCATTACATAGAAAACGCGGTTTATAATGCCGTCTCTGATTGGCTGAAACAACGGCGCAATGATTTCATAGAAAAAGAGTCCTTCAAGAAAGTTCACAGTATTAGATTGATTAAATGGTATGGATTCAGTGTAGATCGAAATTGATTAGATTGTACAAAGATTGTTGTATGTTATGTAACTGTAACCAACAACTCTGGGTGTCCTCTATATGAAACGCTTTTAAATCCTTCATTAACGGTTCTGGATCGGATAGTCCAATCAATAAAGCAAGCAACTAGTGTTCGAAGGTTTCGGGTTCGAATCCCGTTCTGGCCGTACGTTTTCCGTTCTTTTTTTTATCTGGTGCCGTGACCAGGATCCTGTTTCAAGCATTATTTGGGTGGTTTGTATTATAAGCAGAGGACACCCGAACCTAGGTTATGTAGAATCGTCGATTCTAAGAATTAAAAAGGAAGGAAGGGTTAACATTCTGGATCGAGGTGATCGCAGGCGACCAGTTACATGTAGTTCAATAAGTAGAGCATCCAGCTGGATTTGGAGGTCCTGGGTTCGAACCTCACATAACAATGGTCACATTTACGAAAATGAAGAGGTACAAAATTAAATCAAGAAGTACACAAAAAAGAGGCGAGCTACATATGAAATTATTAATTATGATAGTTACACACCCAACTGACCAATCATATCACATAATAACACGGTGTACAATAAAATGGCGAGCTTCAGAAAAAAAAAGACGTGGTTAAGTGATAATGTTACGCTAAAGTTTCTCATTTCAATGACAAAGACAACGCGGACAATGAACATCCATTTTTGTATATCGATGATGAGGATACGAATCTCTTTTGATGTGATCATAATGATACTTGACATTTCCATGCCAATGTATCGCGATAAAAACATTGGTACAGAAATGATAGAGCGCGGGGGAGGCTGGGAAATAAAGCTCAGCACATGATGGATCTGTCTTCAGAGTAGAAATACCGTCTCTAAAGACACCTTAGCGAGTTGGTGTGAATTGTAAAGAGTAAAATTGATGTCCAAGTCAATAAGATTGTCCCCAGGTGAGGGTGAAACTTTGATTGATAGATATTAGTTTGTCGCGTGACTTGTAGATATATGTCACGTGATGCCGGTAGTAGCAGGAAGTATCAAACCCAGTGATGGAGATATATATTACACGGACTTCGGGTTAATGTACAGCGGCAGTAAAACTGATATATACAGGAAAATAGGTTGAATTTCTAAACACGATAGGAACCGTCAAAATATTAGTTGTAATAAAAACTTGGTGATGTAGTTTTGTCGATGGTTTCTATTAGTAACGGGACTACATAGCCTCCCGCCATATTGAATTCCTTAAGACTAGAGGTTTTCATCAGAAACAAAGACTTGATATAGAGTTATTCCGAATCTAGTCACCATACAATCTCTTTAACAGGACAAGAGGCTTTAACCTTTAAGCGGAAATTAAGCTTTTCGATGCATTGTAAGGGCCCTAAGTAATGTCGGACTTAGCGCGTTGTGTCCATGACAAATTGGGTTACTGTCCCACTCTGAAAGCCTTGGGAGTACAGCCCGCACACTACACTACTCCTTACCCTTCCCAAACCCTTTTAAACAATATTACAGTGTTATGTTTTAATTGTTACACACACGCATTTTAATGTTCTGCTATTACAGCGATGTAAAGTGCTGACAATTAAAGTTTACCTGATCCCTATAAGATTTTATACCACTAAACATCACACTGTCCGGTAGACTAGGCTGACACTTCCACATGCCTGCCACGCGAGGGTCGTGCGAGCTAAGCGCCCCGTCAGACGCGGGCCGTAATGGTCAATTTACTTGCAAAACGGAATGAAAAGAAAATGACAGTTTGGAGATGAGAGATTGGCGGTCACTGCCAGGGTAATTGGTTGTATTCTGTTGTGAAATCTTACTTACTCACGTCAAAATGCGTTTTGATTTTGTTCAATAACATAGAAGTTGTGGCCATGTTTAGTGGTTCGGCTGTGAGACCTAGTTCGCTCTAGCTGAGTTGTACAGAATTGGTTTATTTGTGTTTTTATTGATATTTATATTTGCCTTGAGTGTTTCACCAACTCACAATTAATACATGTTCATTGTCTAATCGGCTAGGCCACGGGACATGTTATATTTCTTATCATTTGACATTAGAGATTCCGTGTGTCTAATACATATTGATTTAATAACTTTGTGTGATCGGAGCTGCCTCTGTCTCTTACGTTATACATTAATTGTTTGAAAGATCAATATTTGAAACAACAAACCACATGGTAACTCTTACATGTACCAGACGTGGATCCCGTATTGGGGAGAATTGTGGGAGGGAGGAGAGGTGACATTGGCAGAGGCGTGCAGAATTCACCCATACTCAGAATCGATTGTAACTAAAACATCTCTAAAGCCTCTTGGTAAAGTTAACCTTTACCTGCCTTAACTTGTATTTTGCCTCCTTTGCTTTGTCTGTAGATGTTTCTATCAGTTCGGAACGTTCTATACTCATAAGCCATATGACGTTTGCGGAACAGAATTTCCCAGGTTCTGTCCGCCTCTATATAAATAAAGCGGCTTCACAAACAAGGTACGTACCACTGTCTTCCTCTTCGACATAAACTATTTTTATTTTCGTATTATCATTCAGTGTTGTTAATGCGTTTCCGATAAGTTATTCAGTGACGTTGAAGCTTTTTTTCCAGTGCGGAATATTAATACGAAGCTTAATGACAGAAAAAAACGTCGTTGTTTTCCAGACAAAACTATTACACAATGCCCAACTATGAAAAACAAAGCTACACATGACGTTCTGTATGAGTACACATGTACCAGGGGATTAGAACAGATTGTCCCGGAAAGCGCTCTCTGTTTTACCAATGTCACCAAACACTAGATCTACTCCGAGGTTTGTGCCCTTCTGTCACGGAAATCTGAGACACTCGATGGAATCGCAACACAGAGTCGAGGAGGCCTTGTCCGATAAAACCATGTAGAACCCTCAGAAGTGTACATCAACCTGCATATCTCGTACGGGACGAGGTGGATCAGTACAATACTATTTTATTAGCTGTTAAGGTGTTCCGACATATTACCTCTATATATCAAGTTCTAACCTCACGTGAAACAGATGTTCCGTATTACTCATAATTATGTTTATGAAAATACCAGTTTTCCTCTACTTCTTTAATACAGAGCGTCATTAAATGATGTTGATAGGGCATAAAAGAAAGAAAGAAACAAACAGCGTATTTCAAGAAAGTCTACATTTTGAGAAATTAAATTAGCCACAACTATCATTTATATGAAGTAACAAAATGGTGAAATCAACATCCGCTATAATAAATAGAAAAATAATACAAAAAGCGAAAATCTTTAATCACACGTATGAAATATCAGTTTCTTCACAAAAACAATACACGGATGAGTCTCCGAATCTGTACAATGTTCAATAATACAAAACTAATGCAATACTCTCTCGTCTGTTCGATGTCCGGATTTACACCAATCTCTCTGTAGTTTTCCTCGCCTTCTAAGCAGATCATTTCTTACTTACTTATAACGATGTCGGATGCTATCAATAAATTATTAAGTAAAATAAGGTTTTATGAGAAGCGAACGATTGTAATTAATGCTTATCAGCCTAGGTATTCCTCTCTCTCTACCATGCATTGGAAGTAGTGTGCACGGCCTTAAAAATCGTCCGTACTAGTTTACAGTCAGTGTGATAAAACGTCTGTACCAGTTTACAGACAGTGTGATAAATCGTCTGTACTAGTTTACAGCCAGTGTGATAAATCGTTTGTACTAGTTTACAGCCAGTGTGACAAATCGTCTGTACTAGTTTACAGCCAGTCTGAAATATCGTCTGTACCAGTTTACAGTCAGTGTGATAAATCGTCTCTGCTAGTTTACAGCCAGTGTGATAAATCGTTTGTTCCAGGTTACTAGTGTGATAAATCGTCTGTACTAGTTTAAAGCCATTGGAATAAATCACTTGTACCAGTTTACAGCCAGTGCGATATATAGTCAGTACCATTCTACAGCCAGTGAAAAATCGTCTGTATCAGTTTACAGCCAGTGTGATAACTCGTCTGCACTAGTTTACAGCCAGTGTGATAAATCGTCTGTACCAGTTTACAACCAGTCTGAAAAAACAGTTTATAGTTAGTGTGACAAATCGTCTGTATCAGTTTACAGCCAGTGTGATAAATCGTCTGAACGAGTTTATAGGCAGTGTGATAAATCGTCTGTACCAGTTAATAGCCAGTGTGATAAATCGTCTGTATCAGTTTACAGCCAGTGTGATAAATCGTCTGAACCAGTTTACAGCCAGTGTGATAAATCGTCTGTACCGGTTTATAGCCAGTGTGATAAATCGTCCGTACCAGTTTATAGCCAGTGTGATAAATCGTCTGTATCAGTTTACAGCCAGTGTGACAAATCGTCTGAACCAGTTTACAGCCAGTGTGATAAATCACTATTGTCTGTACTAGTTTACAGTTAGTGTGATAAATCGTCTGTACCAGTTTACAGCCAGTGTGATAAATCGTCTGTACCAGTTTATAGCTAGTGTGATAAATCGTCTGTATCAGATTACAGCCAGTGTGATAAATCGTCTGAAGCAGTTTACAGCCAGTGTGAGTTAGTGTGATAAATTGTCTGTACCAGTTTATAGCCAGTGTGATAAATCGTCCGTACCAGTTTATAGCCAGTGTGATAAATCGTCTGTATCAGATTACAGCCAGTGTGATAAATCGTCTGAACCAGTTTACAGCCAGTGTGATAAATCACTATTGTTTGTACTAGTTCACAGTCAGTGTGAAAAATCACTTGTATCAGCTTATAGCCAGCGTGATAAATTGTCGATACCAGTTAACAGTCAGTGTGATAAATCGTCTGTACCAGTTTACAGCCAGTGTGATAAATCACTTGTATTAGTTTACAGCCAGTGTAATAAATAGTTAGTACCAGTTTACAGTTTGTGTGATAAATCACTTGCACCAGTTTACAGCCAGTGCGATATATAGTCAGCACCAGTTTACAGCCAGTGTGATAAATCGTCGGTACTAGTTTACAGCCAGTGTAATAAATCACTTGTACCAGTTTACAGCCAGTGCGATATATAGTCAGTACCGGTTTACAGCCAGTGTAATATATCACTTGTACCAGTTTACAGCCAGTGCGATTTATAGTCAGTACCAGTTTACAGCCAGTGTATTAAATCACTTGTACCAGTTAACAGCCAGTGCGATATATAGTCAGTACCAGTTTACAGCCAGTGTAATAAATCATTTGTACCAGTTTACAGCCAGTGCCATATATAGTCAGTGCCAGTTTACAGCCAGTGCGATATATAGTTTGTACTAGTTTACAGCCAGTGTAATAAATCACTTGTACCAGTTAAAAGCCAGTGCGATATATAGTCAGTACCAGTTTACAGCCAGTGTAATAAATCCCTTGTACCAGTTTACAGCCAGTGCGATATATAGTCAGTACCAGTTTACAGCAAGTGTGATAAATCCCTTGTACCAGTTTACAGCCAGTGCGATATATAGTCAGTACCAGTTTACAGCAAGTGTGATAAATCGTCTGCACCAGTTTACAGTCAGTGTGATAAATCACTTGTACCAGTAAACAGCCAGTGTGATAAATTGTTTATACTAGTTTACAGTCAGTGTAATAAATCACTTGTACCAGTTTACAGCCAGTGCGATAAATAGTCAGATCATCTGTACCAGTTTACAGTCAGTGTGATAAATCGTCACAGTAAAACTACGATAATTTGAAATAAAGAATATGCAATATAGTCGTACGATTTAAAAAAAAAGAAGCTATAATTCCGCTGTATGTTTACTGATTTCGTTCTCTACAGATTGACTTCTATAATTTGCCTGGTTGGTGACATTGTATTTCTGACCCAGATTTATTACTGAGCAATTACATAGATTCTGACCCTCTATCCTATCAACGTTACAAATGACAAACATAATTATTATTCAAATTATGGACCTCTGCTGTGGTCCATATGGTGTTATAACGCCCTGGTAGAATTACACGTAACAGTGTATTAGCCATTAAGAATGTGTTGCCATTTTTACCATGATGATGATGGTGATGATAACTTCCCAGAACACAGTTAAAATCTTTAGATACCTCGATATGTTCCCATTGCACGGCTACAATACCGAGTACTCGGTTAAAATTCCTGTATGTCCCTGTAATGTTTCCAATGAATCATATAACAGATTCACGGGACCCATACATTATTATGTATAACATTTTATAGGACCCGTATGACATATTTCAAAGGTTGGTTGTTTGTTAACAGCCAGAGTCATGTAAGGACGGCCTTCCATGTATGCAGTGTGTAGCGTGTGTGAAGTGCGAGGTGCGTGTTTTAGGAGACTGCGGTATATTCATGTTGTATCTTCTTGTATAGTGGAACTGTTGCCCTTTATATAGTGCTATATCACTGAAGCATGCCGTCTAATTACTTGATAGTCAAAATACTATCTAGCAGTGCAATTAAACATCTAAACTATTGTATATGTTAATATTTATTTCTAATTTACTCTAAACTATCCTGGCTGGATGGATACTGAATACTGTTTATCGAATATTGAGAATCTTTTATACTATAATAATTATCTAATTGAATAATCAAACTGTACATATTAGAACCATAAATGTTGGTTAACTCCAATTGTATAAAAAATTGCATTCAATCTCCTACCAATTTTTTTTTGATATTCAACTGAAGACAAAATGCTCATTTGTTGTCAGACTTTCATACATATATTCCAAAGGGATGGGTCATTGTGCATAAGCACGGGGACTTTTTGGCCTAATATCTCATGGTGTGTATGTATGTTAGTCTGTCAATAAATGAGCATGATTCTTATCCCTATCCAAAAACTACAATCACTAGGAATATGAAATCCAAATAACTAAACTTGTTCTGAAACATTTTCTATAAAAATTAAAATTGGAGTTATCCCCCTTTAATTAGTAATTATTAATATTATTATCACTATACTGTAATTAATTCAATTTATTTGTATATATAAATATATGTATTAATCAATTGCAGAATGAATTCATGTTTATACTTTAAAATAAGATCTAGAGAGGACTTAAATAGGCGTAGCCTGATGTCTGATCCTATTGATGTACATAATATCAATAAAATATTGTTGAAATTGAAAAAAAAATGAAATTGAAGCATGCCGTCGAGGACACCAAGCAACCCAGCCGGTCACATTATACTGACAACGGGCGAACCAGTCGTCCCACTCCCTGTTCTTAGCGCTAAGCAGGAGCAGAAACTACCACTTTTATAGACCTTGGTGTGTCTCGGCCAGGGGACATAACCCAGAGCCTTCCTCACAAGGGCGAGCGCTCAACTCAAGGCCAAAAGTGAGGCGGTGCCAAGACAGGCATTAGGAATTAAAAAGTCAGTTAGGAATAAGAGAAAAGATGAGATCCAAAATTTAGTCGCCTTTTACGATCATGCAATGGGGGCAGCAGGAACAATTCTAACGCCATACCTGCATGGCAGATAGTATTTCAAAAGACCCATATAACATATTTCACAGAACCCATATAACATATTTTAAAGGACCCATATAGCATATTTCACGGAACCCATATCACATATTTCATAGGACCCATATAACATAATTTTAAAGGATCCATATACCATATTTAATAAGACCCATATAACATATTTCACAGGACATATATTTCATAGGACCCATATAACATATTTCAAAGGATCCATATAACATATTTCATACCACCCATATAACATATTTCATACGACACATATAACATATTTCATACGACCCATATAACATATTTCATACGACCCATATAACATATTTCATACGACCCATATGACATATTTTATACGACCCATATAACATTATTTCATACGACCCATATAACATATTTCATAGGACCCATATAACATATTTCACAGGACCCATTTAACATATTTCATCAGATACATATTTCATAGGACCCATACATTATTATTTATTACATATTTCACTTAACCAATATCACATATTTCATACGACCCATATAACATATTTCATACGACCCATATAATATATTTCATACGACCCATACATTATTATGTTTTACATATTTCACAGAACCCATATAACATATTTCATAGGACCCATATAACATATTTCATAGGACTCATATAACATTTTACATAAAACCAATATAACATATTTCATAGGACCCATATGGCATATTTCATAGGACCCATATAACATATTTTATAGGACCCATACATTATTATGTCTTACATATTTCACAGACCCATATAACATATTTCATAGAACCCATATAACATATTTTATAGGACCCATACATTATTATGTCTTACATATTTCACAGAACTCATATAACATATTTCATAGGACCCATATAACATATTTCATAGGACTCATATAACATTTTACATAAAACCAATATAACATATTTCATAGGACCCATATGACATATTTCATAGGACCCATATAACATATTTTATAGGACCCATATAACATATTTCATAGGACCCATATGACATATTTCATAGGACCCATATAACATATTTTATAGGACCCATACATTATTATGTCTTACATATTTCACAGAACTTATATAACATATTTCATAGAACCCATATAACATATTTCATATGATACATATTTCATAGGACCCATATAACATATTTCATAGGACTCATATAACATATTTCATAGGACCCATGTAACATATTTTATAGGGCCCATACATTATTATGTTTTACATATTTCACAGAACCCATATAACATATTTCATAGGACCCATATAACATATTTCATAGGACCCATATGACATATTTCATAGGACCCATGTAGCATATTTTATAGGACCCATACATTATTATGTTTTACATATTTCACAGAACCCATATAACATTTTTCATAGGACTCATATGACATATTTCATAGGACTCATATGACATATTTCATAGGACTCATATAACATATTACATAAAACCAATATAACATATTTCATAGGACCCATATGACATATTTCATAGGACCCATATGACATATTTCATAGGACCCATATAACATATTTCATAGGACCCATGCATTATTATGTTTTACATATTTCACAGAACCCATAGAACATATTTCATAGAACCCATATAACATATTTCATAAGACACATATTTCATAGGACCCATATAACATATTTCATAAGACACATATTTCATCGGACCCATATAACATATTTCATAGGAACCATATAACATATTTCATAGGACCCATATAACATATTACATAAGACCCATATAACATATCTCCTAGGACCCATATAACATATTTCATAGGACCCATATAAAATATTTCATAGGACCTATATAACATATTTCATAAGACATATATTTCATAGGACCAATATGACAAATTTCAAAGGACCAATATAACTTCCTTTATAGGACCCATACATTATTATGTATAACACCTTTCACAGCCCACGAGACTTATCTCATCATCATGTACACGTATTTCGGAATGTCCATTTTCCACCTACACGCAACAATGCATCCGAATGCACTACAAAACTCCGTGAAATATTGCATGCAATAGCCGTTATCTGGACGTGCACATGTGTAATAAAATCTCATTCACTACGGGGAAAAAAGAGAGGCGATTGTCGATTGTCACTTTAGGTTATTGTAAATGTTGAAAATAGATTTAATAACCATGATAAATAGGCGTAACATTAAGGTTCTAGGTGGTGTGTAATTCACTGAGGCCCTGGGCTTGTCCTGTATCGTTTGTTAAATCAACAAGTTAATGTTCCATAAATAGTATGGATGCGGACAGGGCTATTACGATTGATTAAGGTAGCAGCATGTAATGACTAATTTAACCACGGACAGAAAAAATACGGATCTGCCTTGCAAGACCCACAGTAGAATTAACATGTCGCTGATAAAAAAACCTATAGCACTTCCACTAAACCCATATGGATTATTAATTAAATCAGATAATTAGGAGAAAATATCGATATTTGATAATAGCAGTATGACTTTGAAGCTCTGCGATCGGTCGATAGCTACACAAGGCCTTATTGCCTTTTTACTTGTAGATACCACAAACCGCGTGTACAGCGGCATGCGGAGCGAACTCAATAAGTCAAAACATATTTATATAAAGTCTACAGCAGTGTATCTGTGGGCTGGAAATCTGAGCCGTAATGAAGGTAATCATCATATATATATCTGATACGGTTATCATCACGCCTGTATCACATCAAACTCACCATTTAACAATGACGAGTACACAACATGGCGATCCGCGTACACGTGTAGCACACCGAGAACGTGTACAGCTGTAATATACGTAAACATGTTATATGTACATATCTCATGTGTACATCAGTGTATCATACAAATAAATCTTTTATATGTGCGTGCGCTAATCTCGGATAGAAACTTTGTGTGCAATAGTTTCACCAGATACAGCACATGTCAAGAACGAAATTTACGTGCACAATAAAACATTGATATTCAACATAATGTCAACATATTTGACGCATAGAAATCAAGCATACATAGACATACAACACTGAAAAATGTTAATTTGACACAAAAAATCCAAGTCTACATATTTACATTATAAAAATATCCTAAGACGCACGTGTAATAATACATGTACTATGTACAACTGTTCATTGATATTGTAACCACGTGTACGACTGTTCATTGATATTGTAACCACGTGTACAACTGTTCATTGATATTGTAACCACGTGTATAATTGTTCATTGATATTGTAACCACGTGTACAACTGTTCATGTATATTGTACCCACGTGTACGACTGTTCATTCATATTGTACCCACGTCTTCAACTGTTCATGTATATTTTACCCACGTGTACAACCGTTTATGAATATTGTAACCACATGAACGACTGTTCATTGATAATGTAATTATGTGTACAACTGTTTATTGAAATTGTAACCACATGTATGACTGTTCATGTATATTGTACCCACGTGAACAACTGTTCATTGCTATTGTACCCTTGTGTACAACTGTTCATTGACATTGTAACCACGTGTACAACCGTTTATGAATATTGTAACCACGTGTACGATTGTTCATTGATATTGTATCCACGTGTACAACTGTTCATTACTATTGTAACCACTTGTACAACTGTTCATTGATATTGTACCCACATGTAAGACTGTTCATGTATATTGTACCCACGTGTACAACTGTTCATTCATATTGTACCCACGTGTACAACTGTTCATTGATATTGTACCCACGTGTACAACTGTTCATGTGTATTGTAACCAC
>SAYR01054870.1:979081-1108086 GCA_004382745.1 Argopecten irradians irradians | reverse complement strand
ACTGTTCATTGATATTGTAACCACGTGTACAACTGTTCATTGATATTGTAACCACGTGTATAATTGTTCATTGATATTGTAACCACGTGTACAACTGTTCATGTATATTGTACCCACGTGTACGACTGTTCATTCATATTGTACCCACGTCTTCAACTGTTCATGTATATTTTACCCACGTGTACAACCGTTTATGAATATTGTAACCACATGAACGACTGTTCATTGATAATGTAATTATGTGTACAACTGTTTATTGAAATTGTAACCACATGTATGACTGTTCATGTATATTGTACCCACGTGAACAACTGTTCATTGCTATTGTACCCTTGTGTACAACTGTTCATTGACATTGTAACCACGTGTACAACCGTTTATGAATATTGTAACCACGTGTACGATTGTTCATTGATATTGTATCCACGTGTACAACTGTTCATTACTATTGTAACCACTTGTACAACTGTTCATTGATATTGTACCCACATGTAAGACTGTTCATGTATATTGTACACCACAGTGTACAAACTGTTCATTTCATATTGTACCCACGTGTCAACTGTTTCATTGATATTTGTACCCACGTGTACAACTGTTCATGTGTATTGTAACCACGTGTACAACCATTTATGGATATTGTAAACCACGTGTACGACTGTTCATTGATATTGTACCCACGTGCAAACTTGTTCATGTATATTGTAATCACTTGTACAACTGTTCATTGATATTCAGTGTACCCACGTGTAACAACTGTTCATGTTATATTGTACCACGTGACTACTGTTCATTGATATTGTACCCACGTGCACAACTGTTCATGTATATTGTACCCACGTGAACAACTTGTTCATTGCTATTTGTTACCCTTGTGTTACAACTTGTTCATTGACATTGTAACCACGTGTACAACCGTTTTATAATATTGTAACCACGTGTACGATTGTTCATGATATTGTATCCACTGTACAAACTGTTCATGTATATTTATACCCACGTGTACGACTGTTCATTGAATTTGTAACCCACATGTATGACTGTTCATCGTATATATGTACTTAGGTACAACTGTTTATTGCTATTGTACCCACGTGTTTAGCAACTGTTCATTGCCATTGTAACCACGTGTACAACCCGTTTATGAATTATTGTAACCACGTGTACGACTGTTCATTTGATATTGTATCCACTGTACAACCGTATGAATATTGTAACCACGTGTACGACTGTCATTGATATTGTATTCCCGTGTACAACTGTTCATTGATTATTAACCACGACAAAACTGTTCATTGAATTTTACCCACTGTACAAACTGATTATGTGTATTGTAAACCACGTGTACAACCATTTATGGATATTGTAACACGTTGTACGACTGGTTCATTGATATTGTACCCACGTGCACAACTGTTCATGTATATTGTAATCACTTGTACAACTGTCATTGATAATCAGTGTACGCCACGTGTACAACTGTTCATGTATATTGTACCCCACGTGTATTACTGTTCATTGATATTGTACCCACGTGCACAACTGTTCAATGTATATTTGTAACCACTTGTACGACTGTTCATTGTATTGTTGTAACCACGTGTGCAACTGTTCATGTATATGTAACCACATGTACATTGTTCATTGATATTGTACCACATTGTAATGATTGTTCATGTATATTGTACCCACGTGTACAACTGTTTATTGCTATTGTACCCATGTGCTAGCAACTGTTCGTTTGACATTGTAACTACGTGTACAAACCGTTTTATGAATATTGTAATCACATGTACGACTTGTTCATTGATATTGTACCCACGTGTACAACTGGTTCATTAGACATTGTAACCACGTGTACAACCGTTTATGAATATTGTATCCACGTGTTACAACTTTCTTCATTGATATTGTATCCACGTGTACAAACTGTTCATGATATTGTTACCCACGTGTTACAACTGTTCATTGACATTGTAACCACGTGTACAACGGTTTATGAATATTGTAATCACATATACGAACTGTTCATTGAATTTGAACCCACGTGTACAACTGTTCATTGACATTGTAACCACGTGTACAAACCGATTATGAATATTGTAATCACATGTACGACTGTTCATTGATATTGTACCCACGTGTACAACTGTTCATGATATTTTACCACGTGTTACAACTGTTCATTGACATTTGTAACCCACGTTGTACAACCCTTTATGAATATTGTAACCACGTGTACGACTGTTCTACGTAAACATGTTATATGTACATATCTCATGTGTACATCAGTGTATCATACAAATAAATCTTTTATATGTGCGTGCGCTAACCTCGGATAGAAACTTTGTGTGCAATAGTTTCACCAGATACAGCACATGTCAAGAACGAAATTTACGTGCACAATAAAACATTGATATTCAACATAATGTCAACATATTTGACGCATAGAAATCAAGCATACATAGACATACAACACTGAAAAATGTTAATTTGACACAAAAAATCCAAGTCTACAGATTTACATTATAAAAATATCCTAAGACGCACGTGTAATAATACATGTACTATGTACAACTGTTCATTGATATTGTAACCACGTGTACAACTGTTCATTGATATTGAAACCACGTGTATAATTGTTCATTGATATTGTAACCACGTGTACGACTGTTCATTGATATTGTACCTAAATGTACAACTGTTCATGTATATTGTACCCACGTGTGCGACTGTTCATTCATATTGTACCCACGTGTACAACTGTTCATGTATATTTTACCCACGGGTACAACCGTTTATGAATATTGTAACCACATGAACGACTGTTCATTGATATAATAACCACATGTACGACTGTTCATGTATGTTGTAACCACGTGTGCAACTGTTCATGTATATTGTAACCACATGTACAACTGTTCATGTATATTGTAACCACATGTACAACCGTTTATGTATATTGTAACCACGTGTACAACTGTTCATGTATATTGTACCCACGTGTACAACTGTTCATTGCTTTTGTGCCCTTGTGTACAACTGTTCATTGACATTGTAACCACGTGTACAACCGTTTATGAATATTGTAACCACGTGTACGATTGTTCATTGATATTGTATCCACGTGTACAACTGTTCATTACTATTGTAACCACTTGTACAACTGTTCATTGATTTTGTACCCACATGTATGACTGTTCATGTATATTGTACTTACGTGTACAACTGTTTATTGCTATTGTACCCACGTGTACAACTGTTCATGGATATTGTACCCACGTGTACAACCGTTTATGAATATTGTAACCACGTGTACGACTGTTCATTGATATTGTATCCACGTGTACAACCGTTTATGTATATTGTAACCACGTGTACGACTGTTCATTGATATTGTATCCACGTGTACAACTGTTCATTGATATTGTACCCACGTGTACAACTGTTCATTGATATTGTACCCACGTGTACAACTGTTCATGTGTATTGTAACCACGTGTACAACCATTTATGGATATTGTAACCACGTGTACGACTGTTCATTGATATTGTACCCACGTGCACAACTGTTCATGTATATTGTAATCACTTGTACAACTGTTCATTGATATTCAGTGTACCAGCGTGTACAACTGTTCATGTATATTGTACCCACGTGTATAACTGTTCATTGATATTGTACCCACGTGCACAACTGTTCATGTATATTGTAACCACTTGTACGACTGTTCATGTATGTTGTAACCACGTGTGCAACTGTTCATGTATATTGTAACCACATGTACAATTGTTCATTGATATTGTACCCACATGTATGATTGTTCATGTATATTGTACCCACGTGTACAACTGTTTATTGCTATTGTACCCATGTGTACAACTGTTCGTTGACATTGTAACTACGTGTACAACCGTTTATGAATATTGTAATCACATGTACGACTG
The DNA here is from genome assembly GCA_004382745.1 of Argopecten irradians irradians. Taxonomy (NCBI): domain Eukaryota; kingdom Metazoa; phylum Mollusca; class Bivalvia; order Pectinida; family Pectinidae; genus Argopecten; species Argopecten irradians. The sequence goes on along the minus strand of SAYR01054870.1, from coordinate 1,104,138 downwards.
TTCATTGATATTGTACCCACGTGTACAACTGTTCATTGACATTGTAACCACGTGTACAACCGTTTATGAATATTGTATCCACGTGTTACAACTTTTCATTGATATTGTATCCACGTGTACAACTGTTCATTGATATTTTACCCACGTGTACAACTGTTCATTGACATTGTAACCACGTGTACAACCGTTTATGAATTTTGTAATCACATGTACGACTGTTCATTGATATTGTACTCACGTGTACAACTGTTCATTGACATTGTAACCACGTGTACAACCCTTTATGAATATTGTAATCACATATACGACTGTTCATTGATATTGTACCCATGTGTACAACTGTTCATTGACATTGTTACCACGTGTACAACCGTTTATGGATATTGTAACCACATGTACGACTGTTCATATATATTGTATCCACGTGTCCATTTGTTCATGTATATTGTTTCCACGTGTACAACTGTTTCTGGATATTGTAACCACGTGTACAACTGTTCATGGAGGAAACCACATGTACGACTGTTCATTGATATTGTACCCACGTGTACAACTGTTCATTGACATTGTTACCACGTGTACAGCCGTTTATGGATATTGTAACCACATGTACGACTGTATGTTAATGTTGTAATTACATACAAAAATTGGAAGTGTTATAAGTATAACAAATAAACACGTACATGTGTTATTAAGATTAAAATATATGTGTACAATGTAACTTGTTCGTTATTATTGTAAATACTCTATACAAATATTCGATAATTCTATGTGTGAAACTTCCTATTATTTTGTAAAAACTGTGACATCTGAAAATAATGTGCACAACTGAACGTTAATTTTGTATATAGTGGAACATGAAGGCTACACGAGAAACTCTAGAGCAAGACTAATGGAATGTACCCTCTTTGGCAAGAAACATGTCTTGAATATTCCCTAATGCCTCGTCTCTCTTGTTTAAATGAAATAAGTAAATACTTACGTTTTGCGGTAAAATCCCATGAAATCACACACTATAAACATATAGTTTGTTGTTAAGGTAAGAAAGCCATCATTTCACGACAGTGGGGAGGTACGGAGTGTCTTCTGCTCACAGCCAATCTGATACTGCTGAGGTATTGATTGGGTTCCGTGGCCCTGTAAAATACATATAATATTTCATTTATTCCAAGGTCCGGTCCCCTTCTCACACCGACTTAATATAAGACATTAAGGTATATGATAGGTCAGCCTCGTCCGTGCTATCAGAAACTCAACCCACTGTTAATGCTATTTACTGGCGGACGACACTCACAATTCCCGTCAATAATCAAACTGACCAGCGGCCGTAAACTCTAGCGGTCAATGGTTTTGGCTGACCACTTCTAAACTTGCTGTTATTGAGTATCTGTACAAACCAGAACGTTTCCTTGTTATTGTGTTGCCATTATTTAGGGCTCTAAAGTGTTAGGTTATTAACAAGGCTTGTCCTTTTAACAACATATGTTATCAGCATTAACCGGACTCTCCATCTTCTCCCTAATTGTCTCCCATCACTATCATATCACTGTTTGTCATTTCCGCGGTATGACGTCACACCTTGTGTTGGTTCTCGACAAGTTTTTGTGTCGTCTGCTCACCTTCAGGCGTCAACTGTTTGTAGACCTGTATTGACACGTCACCCCTCCACCACGTCGTACGCACTAAATGACGCCATGATAATGAGGGGCACCAGCTATTCAATGTCCACGTTACATACGTTAGTTCTCACAAAGATTTTTGCTTTGGTTTGGAATTATTAGAAATTCGTTTTGGAAGATATTGGTATGTTGGTGTTTTGGGAGACGTTGGTATGTTTTGGAAGACTGTGGTATGTTTTAAGAGACGTCGGTATGTTTTGGGAGACGTTTGTACCATGGTGTTTTGGGAGACTTTGGTATGTTAGTGATTATGGAGACGGTGATATGTTTTAAGAGACGTTGGTATGTTTTGGGAGATGGTGGTATTATGGTGTTTTGGGAGACGTTGGTATGTTGTTTTGGGAGACGTTGGTGTTTTTTGTAATTTGGAATCGTTGGTGTGTTGGTATTCTGGGAGACGGTGATATGATACTGTTTCGAGAGACGGTGGTATATTGGTGTTTTGGGAGATATTGGTGTTTTGGGAGACGTTGGTATGTTGGAAGCTTGTGAGACGATGGCTTGATTGTATTTTGGGAGACGGTGGTGTTTTAGGAGACGTTGGTGTGTTAGTGATTATAGAGACGGTGGTTTATTTTAAGAGACTTTGGTATGTTTTGGGAGACGGTAGATTATTAATGTTTAAGGGAGACGGTGGTATAATGTTTTGGGAGCATTGGTGTGTTAGTGATTTGGGAGACGGTAGTAAGTTTTGAGCGAGGATGGTATGTTTTGGAAGACGTTGGTATGGAGGTGTTTTGAGAACCTGGTATGTTTTGAGAGACTGTGGTATGTGTAGGAGACTTTGATATATTATGGGAGACTGTGGTATGTTTTGGGAGACCGCTGTATTATTTGGGAGACTGTGGTATGGTTTGGGAGACTATGGTATTTTTGGAGAGACGCTGGTATGTTTTGAGAGACTGTGGTATGTTTTGTGAGACTGTGGTATGTTTTGATAGGCCGTGGTATGTTTTGGGAGACTGTGGTATGTTTTGGGAGACTGTGGTATGTTTTGGGAGACTGTGGTATGTTTTGGAAGACTTTGGTATGTTTTGGGAGACTGTGGTATGTTTTGGGAGACTTTGGTATGTTTTGGGAGACTTGTATGGTTTTTGGAGACTGTGGTATGTTTTGAAAGACTGTAGTATGTTTTGGGAGACTGTGGCATGTTTTGGGAGACCGTGGTATGGTTTGGGAGACAGTGGAATGTTTTGAGAGACTGTGGTATGTTTTGGGAGACTTTTCTGTTTTTGGAGACGTTGGCATGCTAGTGTTTTGGGAGACTGCGATATGGTGGTGTATTGATAAGTATGCTATATATTGTCCGTACACCTAACATTATACATTGCCCTTTCACATCATATATGATTAACAGGTAACCTACTGGCCAGGTGAGTATAACCGGAAACGGAACTGGTCTAGACACATCTAATCACCGTCTCAAAATCATCCGGACCGGAATAGAGACATGTTATATAGAATTGGTCCTTACTTTTGTAATTACTTTTACGGAACAATGTTCCTTTACAATATATATTGTCTATATACGTTTATATATGCACGTGCGCGGGTATTGATTTATGCACGTGCTTTCACATTGATTGATGTTGGACAGCCTGACAGCAGAGGTTCAGTGATGACAGATTTTACATATTTCCTCCCTTCACGTTATATAGGTATTGGGCTCGTGACATGCACGCGTACGTTTACATAAACCAGAGATCTAGAGCGTGGATGAAGATCAATAAAGTTTTCTTTTCTGGAGTCATATCTTTACAGTTTGTAATCGTTACTAGATACCGGAGTAAACACTTATTCCTTCATTTGTTGATGTTTATATCTGGGTCGGTAAAGTATTTTGTATTATCAACGAGTATAGATAAAACATTGTTTGTCAGTATATTGAAAAATGAACCCAAGATTTTATTATTTTTATTTTGTTTTCCATTTTATACCATCTTTCTTCAATCGTTAAGTTTTTTTTTAATATATATATATATAGAATCTATTGAGTGTGAGGAAAGTTAGTACTATCGCGACACATCCGAACATTTACACATAAAATACAGTGGCGTAGGAAGATGAAACGTGATGGGGGGGGGGGCAAAGGTCCTCAATATTTCGTAACACCCCACCCCCCTCGCGCGCCACAGGAGATATTTGATTTTTTCATATATCATTACATATAATCCTTGTACACATCAGTTCTATATAGAAAATGGCGTCGCTAACAGGAAATTAATGAATACGCAAATTCGCGTGGGGTTTTAGGGGTCCGCGAAAAATTGTACGATTTTGAATGGGATAGATGAGTTTTACAATGCATTTTGTTGAATTTGCGAGCGCTGAAGGTGCATTTTTTTTTTTGGTGGTCCGTGGATCTCCCCCGAGAAAAAATATTACGATTTTGAATGGCTGAGTTTAGTTTTATAATGTATTTTGATGATTTTAAAGCGTTCTTAACATGGTAAATTTTTGATTTAGAGTTACCTGCATTTAGAAATGATAATTGCGAGTGTCGTCATACCATTATGCAACTGAACATACCGGATTCACATTCATCGGCAAATTGTTGTGTAACTCAAAATAATAATGAATTGATTGTCTTGCTAAGACATATAAACAAATTAATCTTTTAAGAAGCATTTCTTGAAATAGTATAATCCCTTGATGTCTAGTTCGTGTGTATTGAATTTTCATTATTAGGAAACGCACCGCGCAGCGGAAAATGTTCTAAAATGAAGTACAAAAATGAACAGGAGGACCCTTTTTTCATTCAAATGTGCATTTTTAGAACATTTCAATGGACGAAAATGGGGGGGGGGGGCAAAAAGATATGTGTGCCCCCCGTTCTGGGAATGGGGTGGGGGTGGGGGGCAATTGCCCCCCTGCCCCCGCTTCCTACGCTCCTGGAATACATTATGTATATTAATTTACAACGTGATGAGAGGGCATTTTCTCTAATAACACCCGCATATCGATACGAATCCGCGGAATAGTCTATGTATTCTTCCGCCGATAATCTACACAGGAAGCATCATAAACGACAGGAAGTGGGCCTGGCGCTGTTGGAGACGGGATGCTCCTCAATGGAAGCTTCCACACCAACAATACGGCAAACCCTGTATTCAGGAACAATGCTCGCGTGGCTCGCGCCGATCACGTGATGTGCCGGACACTAGAAGGTGATTAGGTACGTGAAGTCTATGACAATGAACGGGATCAGATTTAATTATTTTCCAGCTATGCAGCATAATATTTGATAGGCATATGTAGTAAATTATTGCTCAGGCTTAAACAATTCAAATCCGAGAGTACAAGAGGATTTTCCGTTTATTGAGCGAGTTTGTTTGGATATGTTAGAGGGTTGAGTGTTGTTGTGGAAGCTTGTACCTTGTATGGTAAACCCTTGTCTATTGAAGCTCCAAGTGTTCAGACACCAATATCCGGTACGATAGGTAGCGCCTAATTGGACCGGTCTGGGTATTACATTGTACACCAAGGCGGCCATACACTTACAGGCTATTGTTATTGGGAATAAATACATTTCTGTTTGGGGGTTTCTTTTATTGTCCTTTGTTTTTAAATACTTAACAAATTAATGAAAAAATGTATAAATCTAAAAAGCCTTACCGTAAATGCAAGCATTGCCGACAAAGTAGTATTACGTGCGCAGCTGTGCACTCTGTGACATTACTGATTCCATGTTACATTATAGTTCATATTGAAAGCTAAACCCGACCAGACTCGAACTTGTATCCTCTTGTCACAGGGCTAACACCCTTATAACGTGTAAAAAATCAATATCCAAATGTTGGAAGCTAGCTAGACCACATTAGATACATATACACATATATACCAACTTTGGGTATACACTGCGCAAATCTGTTAGTCCCAAATAATAACGTTCATCCAAAGATCATATCCCAACTCCTCTCATACATTGATGGAAATCCGAGCTAGCATACGTTTATAATTGCTTGTTTCACAGCAGAGCAGGGACTCGATACCAGAGAGGAGTTTAGAAGCGCGTTAGCACGAAACTGGAAGGTTCCCTTACTATTGGGTATATTATGTCTTAGCGAAGTTAGTGCTACTGGAGTTCGCCGACTCGTTTTACTTGTCTCTTTGCTTGTTTAAACTATATCTCTTGGTTAAACCGATGTTTGATCTCTAATAACCAGTTGTGGAGGTATTTGCGAATGGCTTTATCAAAAGGACATCTTTCATACCTTAATGACGTCTTAGTCTGTCATCAAAATCACTTCAACTATCGGATTCCCCGTCTATTGTTAAAACTAGGGACTGTGAATTTAGAACTTTGGATGATGTCATCTTTCATTATTTGAACATGAAGCAATGTCTTTTTATATTTTTATTCGTGATTTGAAACTACAACCGCGGGTACAACATACATTATTTAGTACTTGGTAGTCCAAAACAACTTGATGCCCCGTCATCTTAGATTCTGACACCATTGCCTGTGTGTGGTAGGTACATAACACTAGTGACGTATGGTCGGTTTGTGGGTTGGGCTAATCTCCTATTAACAGCTCTGTCAATATAAGGAGGGATTCCCTTGTGGGAGGCTGCAGAGTAAAATGGCACTATAGGTCAAGCAATTGTGTCATAGTGATGATAAAGTGTTAGGATGGCTATGAAGGTCAATGTGTAATATACATTTGTATCTACCTATTATGGCCTGCTTGAAAGGAACATATTTTATACTTACACTTTACACGTGTAATACTGGCTGGTCTATTGCAATATACACATGTTGCCTGAAGCTGTATTGCATGGCTACCCATGAAATAAAAGCCTCATGACGTCACAGCGTTAACAAAATTACTATTTCTTGAGTAAATTTTTAACATTTTTTTTTTCAGAAACTATGCTGGATTTACTTTAAAAGATAGAAACAACAGGAATTGAGTTAAAATATCACTCAATTTTCATATATTGAGAATTGACCTGCAGTCCCGTTTTATATCTAATTGATTTCAAAATGGCCGAAAATCATTGTAATAAAATTGCAATAAAACGTCGAGGCATGAGAGAAAAATACCCTTTCAAACGTTGATATGAAGGAGACGGATAATCTACCCTCGACAAGCCTCTAGTTGTTCAACATTTTGTAACCCTCGGGTAGAATATCCCTATTCTTCATATCCAAATATGAAAGAGTCTTTTATTATTGCCTCATGGTGTAATGACGTCATGTAAAAGTAACGTCACAAAAGATCCACGTTCTGTTTTGTACCACTTCAATATGGTGTCTTAGGGTGCGGGAACTATATTTCATCAATGTTTCTGATCAAGGGTTTGCCATGCCATATTATAAATCTAAGTACCTGCGATTTACTTCTGACGTCTGTCAGGGGCAAATAACTCTAGTGATATCTCGGTGGGATAATCGCCATTACACAATTGGACCGGGAACTGACCTGGAACGCCAAGATAATTAATTACGCTATATTGAATACCGACAAGACGAAATTCGATTCACATTTTGTTCCGTATGAGCATTTTCTAGCTGGTTATCCCAACATAAAAAACACACCAACAAAAAATCTAAATAAATTGCAGAAATAGCCGGCACTTCAAAGACTTACTCGCAAATCAGGTTCATGGATGATTTATCAAATTAGCTTATCGATAATTCAGAAAATACATGGATCGGATGGAATAGACAGGAGATTCAGCATAGTCAACTTCTTGGGCTGTTTTTTAGAATATGTTTACCCGGCAAACGCTACGGATCATACAGAATATACATCAGGATGTTCAATATGGTTGGCTTATAATATAAATATTGCGAAACTAAATATGGTTAGCTGACTACACCATTCGGTAACACTGATGGTATGCATTATTTGTATTGGTTATCTATGATGTACCGCTGATGACAGTTAAACTTGTGGTTCAGTCTCTAGTGGGGACTGTTGAATTCACTATCTCTCGGACTTGGAGTGAGACCAATCTATACAATTTCTTGGACTCCGGCGTGGAGACAATTATGTAAGTGACCCAATCTTAGACGTTGGTTAAGGTGTACTAGACCCCAGTCCGCAGACTAACTGTGCCCTGCTCTGGGGACCGATTTGTAAAATATTCTCACTCGGGCGTGGGAAATTGAATACAAGTTCCTGTCCCCTGTACTGGCTCCGTTGTCACGGCTGATTTGTACATGGTGTGGAGGCTTTGAAACGGGCGCAGTACCCTCGCAATGAAGGCGATATTTCGGTGTTCTTACCAGCACATTGACACTATCACCCGTACAGAGTATCGCGTGCAGTAAAATTAATTGATGGACAATATTTCTTACATAGCATCAGGTGGATCAAAAGAACTAATTGTATCGCTGATATCAATTTGAGTCGCTGATTGGAGCAGATGAGGGACGAAGTCAATAAAACAATCTATGAGATATCATAGCTCACAATACACTCAAACGGTTAGGACGATAATGTCTGTTGTCTTTACTCAGATTGGCCTGACGTCAAATCTAGGACACAAAAAGGTGATTGGACGTGGTGTCAGTGGGTCACAGGAAGGTCATATAATCTGTCAGAAAGGTCATTAGGAGTGACAGGGTACAGCAGTAGAAAACTATAGGCAGCATTTAGTAAGAATTTATGTCATATAACCTGTCTAAAGCTTACCTGGAAGGCTCGGGTTACTGAATGGACCACTATGAGAGTCGGGGTTGGGCCAAGTTAGTGTCAGGGAACTGGGATGACGACTGGCATGTTTACTATGAAGGTCGGGGTTGGGTCTAGTTAGTGTCAGGGCACTGGGATGGCGACTGACAGGTTTACTATGAAGGTCGGTGTTGGACTAGTTAGTGTCAGGGCACTGGGATGACGACTGACAGGTTTACTATGAGGAGGGTCGGGGTTGGGTCTAGTTAGTGTCAGGGCACTGGGATGATGACTGACAGATTTACTATGATTTGTTTGTTTGATTAATTAACGTCCTATTAACAGCTATGGTCATGTAAGGACGAGTTTACTATGGAGGTCGGGGTTGGGCCTAGTAAGTGTCAGGGCACTGGGCTGATGACTGACAGGTCCACTATTGAGGGTCGGGGTTGGGCCTAGTAAGTGTCAGGGCACTGGGCTGATGACTGACAGGTTTACTATGAAGGTCGGGGTTGGGCCTAGTAAGTGTCAGGGCACTGGGCTGATGACTGACAGGTCCACTATTGAGGGTCGGGGTTGGGTCTAGTTAGTGTCAGGGCACTAGAATGATGACTGACAGGTCCACTATTGAGGATCGGGGTTGGTTCAAGTTAGTGTCAGGGCACTGGGTTGATGACTGACAGGTCCACTATTGAGGGTAGGGGTTGGGTCTAGTTAGTGTCAGGGCACTGGGATGATGACTGACAGGTATACTATGAGGGCCGGGGTTGGGTCTAGTTAGTGTCAGGGCACTGGGCTGATGACAAACAGGTCCAGTATTGAGGGTCGGGGTTGGGTCTAGTTAGTGTCAGGGCACTGGGATGACTGACAGGTTTACTATGATTTGTATGTTTGATTAATTAACGTCCTATTAACAGCTATGGTAATGTAAGGACCAGTTTACTATGAAGGTCGGGGTTGGGCCTAGTAAGTGTCAGGGCACTGGGCTGATGACTGACAGGTCCACTATTGAGGATCGGGGTTGGGCCTAGTTTGTGTCAGGGCACTGGGATGATGACTGACAGGTCCACTATTGAGGATCGGGGTTGGGCCTAGTTTGTGTCAGGGCACTGGGATGACTGACAGGTTTACTATGATGGTCGGGTTGGGTCTAGTTAGTGTCAGGGCACTGGGATGATTACTGACAGGTTTACTATGATGGTCGGGTTGGGTCTAGTTAGTGTCAGGGCACTGGATTATGACTGACAGGTTCATTATTGAGGGTCGGGGTTGGGCCTAGTTTGTGTCAGGGCACTGGGTTATGACTGACAGGTTTACTATGAGGGTCGGGGTTGGGTCTAGTTAGTGGTTGCTTTAGGGCACATGTTATATTTCATGAATCCATCATGACAAAGAATGACCAATCGTTGTGTGATGTTGCTTTAATTCACAAATAGAAGAGTAAATACGAGTAAACTTGTTCGTTCTATCCTACATTAAATTGTGCAAGAATCGATGGACTGGACCGGATATGAAAACTTAGTCAATTATGTCATGTGATGCCGCTACAGGAAGCAACCGCTCGGGAGTACTATTCCTAATAAGGAAAGAAATAAGAACTAAATTAGATAAAATAGATCAATATTCCGGTAAATATGGAAAAGATTTTCGATTGTTTATCATCTTGATTCAATAAACTGCGTCTAAATTCAAATAACGAAGACGGCCATTAACGTCTGAGGCACTGTCAGGGCACGAGGTGTGTTCGATACCTGCACAAAACCATACAGCTTAGGTATATTATTTAATGAAAGGTAACGGTTTCCGTTCGACCAATCAAAGAAACTAAGACTTATTTTTACCATAGTGGTCCTGTTCGTTTTGGCATTTTCAAGTCTCATTTGCCCCAGGGAAATACATATAGCTTCTTACCGATTTTGTAATTGAAATTCTAGACTTCATTGAGAAGATGGTTTTCTGTTTTGCCACGATCTACTATATATGTTGTATCACACGATGTATGTATACCGTTTCAGGGGAAACACCTCATTGATCTAATTGTACGACCATGAAATCAGGTGGAAATAGAAGAAATCCTATGAAAACACATATCGTTATTCTAATAGTTGACCTCTAATTTGATTAGAATAAGATGTTTCTGCAATAGTTGATATATAAATGTATGTATAAGCAATTTTGTACAGTGCATCCCAGACAGGAAATATCATCTCTAGCAGAAAAAACACGTTGTATATATAATACGGGTTAACTTATGGTAAAGATTTTACAGTGCAATCTGTCTGTAAATACCACCGAATGGGACAAAGAAAAAAGCCAAGTGTGTGTGTTGAAATTGCCCATTTGGGTCCCAGTGGTGTTATCATGAATTGGTCGTGTTATTATGAATTGGTCGCTAAAGCAGGTTTATCTGTACGGGAAAAAGTTACTGAAGGTTAGTGCATGTGGCGAATTCTTAGACGGCACTTACAATGTAAATGTCAACATGTGATGACAAAAACGATAAGAAATCGGAGCCGTCAGGTAAGAGTGAAGGTGTTTAATTGTTTTCTGCCGCTTCACGCAGAAATACTGTGAACATAATGAGAACAATTACTAGGACATTTCCATTCCACGCCTTTAACATCATAACCATCGCAGGCAGTTAGACAGGTGACCTAATTAACAGAAAATGTTAAATGATCGTCGTTGAAAAACAATAAGACTCGTGCTTATATTGGTTTGCTATGAGGTGTAACAGTTCCGGGTCGGGTCGATCGCTGAAGATCAATTGGTTAAACATCTAGCTGGTGACCGTGAATGTCCAGCTCCAATTTGGTGCATGTGACCAAATTAAAGGGAGGGAATACTAATAGTTTTGGTAAATTTTGTAACTCAATTGGTAGATCATCTGGCTAGTGTTGGAGAGTATCCACTGTGTTTCCAATCCGGTCTGGTCGTGCATTTCCCCAGCTTTTGTTAAAGTATTTGGTGCGTGTGACCAAATCTTATTTCAAGCTGAGGTTGTGCATGTACACTTACCAGAATGGATACCTAAGTTGTGGAATGAGTCTTTGGGGCGAATTCTATAAACGAGAGGGGAAAGCGTAACGATTCTGGATTGGGTTAATCGCCCACGCCCAATGCAAGTAGCTAGTGTTCAGAAGGTTCCGGGTTCGAACCCCGGTCTTGCCGTGCATTTCCCCGCCCCTATCACAGGGAATGCATGTCTTTGTTTCTATAAGTGTGGATTCGTGATCAATAAGTTAATCGACGGACCAGAAACTGTCAATGATTTACAAGTATTATCTCATGAAAAAACACTAGTCAATTACATCTAATTCGGCTGGGTATACAGAGTTCTGTACTGTCTGGAGCTACTCCATGACATCTATAGTCCGTATATAAATTAATTATTTACTATGACATGTAAAGTTTATAATAAATGCATGTAATTTTATTATACACAATGTATTTTATCAGACAATGTGGTATACCAATTACTGCACGGGTTTAACTGGGTCATCAGTTCTTTATTTGTTTCTCATGTCTTGTTATAAGTTAGTATCTAGATTTCGTATCCAAATGAATTTCTCGTGATTATAGTTTAGTGTGCTGTCATATTACTTATAAATGTCCCTTTTTCGTGTCTAGCTTCACAATTGCTTTCTGATACCCTATTTATTTTGCGGTTTCCTATCCAGAGACATTAACTGTGTGTATCCGTCACACTGTATGCTGGGTAATAACGGCAGCTAGATCTACAATAGATCCAGAGCTTTCCTTGACGTTAATACACTGAGACAAACCTTCAGTCCCCGAGGCGCGAATCACACGCTCAAACATCACCATTCCGCATCCGCACGTAGCCAGAGGGCGCTGTGGAGGTTATTACATCAGAGTAAGCTCCCCTACGTCTCAGCTCAAATCAACTTCCGCGCTATAAGGAAGGGAAACTAATATTGATCAATCGACGGTTAGGGAATGAAATAAGACCAGATGTATATTTGATAAGATGTACAATGAATTGTTTTCTGTTGCTGTGCAATCGCTTGTTCAGATAAATCAGACTTTACGGGAAACTTTCGAGGGAGGTCTGGTTAGCTTTAGAATAAAACGGGGTTGAGATGGATATTTATATTATCTCGCTAAATGACGCGGCAAAGGAGAAAGTATTTAGACTAGACACACTTTTCGTCTGTTTTGAGATGCATAAACGACGTGGGCAAAGTAAGTTATACTGTGACAACATATCTCGACGTCATTTTGTTACGTCACAATCATCGTAAGGTGGGACTATATAGCTAATCGATGGTAATCGTATTATTCCTCTACATTGTTTTGCTTTACAAACCAACATCACGTTACGCGACAAAAAGATGAAGGAATATCTCCCTTCGTTACGCAGCATATTTTAAGATTGATATTTTCTCTTGAATTACGAGAAAAAGGGTTAGATTTTCAAATGAATATTCATATTATCTCCTTTGAGTACGTGACTTAGGTTGCAGTGATGTTTTGTAATACATACTACATGTACTATTCATGTAGCATACATTCCTACATGGCATTGGGGAGTTCAAATAATCGAGTCACATATCTATAAATATGCGACATAGTGATGAGGGCTTGTTGATGTATATTGTCTTATTGAATGTGATACAGGGACCCGGGTTAAGGATGGAGTCTCAATTTTTCCCGTTTTCTTACGTAGTATAGGACTATAGGCCTGGAGATAGATATTCAAATTCTGTATTGATTTATATGTATATTTGTGATGCTCCGTCCGCAGGCCGATCTATGAGGCACCATCCTCAGTGATACGGGTTGAAGACAAGTGAATTCGGTCACAATGCTAATCAGTCCGTCATCGTATCCATATACATGGGTAGATTGGAGTCAAAATCTTACATGTTTAACAGCAAACTATCGGGATCATACATAAAAATCGGAAACTTCTCGTATAAAAAGCAAATTATCAGAAACTTCATGTATAAAAAGCTAAATGTCCGAATCATACATGAAAATCGGAAACCTCTTGTATAAAAAGCAAATTATCAGAAACTTCATTTATAAAAAGCTAAATGTCCGGAGCATACATGAAAATCGGAAACTTTTTGTATAAAAAGCAAAATTATCCGAAACTTCGCGTAATTAAACCAAAATATGGGAATCATTTATGTATACACAAGAAAATATGGGAAACTCCATTTATAGATTAAAACAGCAAAATTGTAGAAATTTACAAAAACACAAGCATAAATTGTTAATTAATGTCAGAAACAAATACATTGTTATATGTATCCGCAACAACACGATCTAAAATGTCCATGAACAGTAAAACACCATCATATTGACAAAGTCGTTACCAGTACAACAATTAGAGATTACTCGAGATGTGATAGACTAAGGGACACAATTACGAACACATCATACGTGTAATAGTATGGTGGAAGGGCATTGGAGGATTTCTCGTCATGATGTGATTAGCTACAGGAAAACACATAGCCCCGGGAGCTTGGCTGTAATTACCGTTTAGTTTTCCTGGGAACAGTTTCCAGAATAATCGTCCTAAGAAACATGTCATCATCACTCCCAATGTTGGCAATAATCGTCCTTAAAACGTGTCATCGTCACTCCCAATGTTGGCAATAATCGTCCTTAAAACGTGTCGTCGTCACTCCCAATGTTGGCAATAATCGTCCTTAACACGTGCCATCACTCCCAATGTTGACAATAATCGTCCTTAAAACGTGTCATCGTCACTCCCAATGTTGGCAATAATCGTCCTTAAAACGTGTCATCGTCACTCCCAATGTTGGCAATAATCGTCCTTAAAACCTGTCATCACTCCCAATGTTGGCAATATCATCCTTAAACATGTGTCATCGTCACTCCCAATGTTGGCAATAATCGTCCTTAAAACGTGCAATCACTCCAAATGTTGGCAATAATCGTCCTTAAAACGTGCCATCGCTCCCAATGTTGACAATAATCGTCCTTAAAACGTGTCATCGTCACTTCCAACGTTGGCAATCATCGTTCTTAAACATGTGTCATCGTCACTCCCAACGTTGGCAATCATCGTTCTTAAACATGTGTCATCGTCACTCCCAATTTTAGCATTAATCGTCTTTAGAAACATGTCATCGTCACTCCCAATGTTGGAAATAATCGGCATTAAAAACATGTCATCGTCACTCCAAATGTTGGCAATAGTCGTCCTTAAATCGTGTCATATAAATCTAGGTCATGGCAACATATGTCATCAAAATCTAGGTCATGACAACATCTGTTACAGAAATCTAGGTCATGAAAACATTTGTCATAGAAATGTAGGACACGGCAACATCTGTCATAGAAATCTAGGCCACGACGACACCTGTCATAAAAATCTAGGCCACGACGACATCTGTCATAGAAACACATGTAACGGCGACACTTTTCACCCGACAAAAAATGTAGATTACGCTGACTCAGCATAAGAATCTTGGTCAAATAATGGTCAAAAGATCATTTCAAACGTTTGGCAGTGGAACTGCAAAGTATCGAACATTGAAACTTTGTGTTATCACTCTTTATATAGAGTACTTTTCCTCAGACGTCAATATATCCTAAAGATACGAATATGTTATAGTAAGTCAGTGTATCCGGCGTTTTATTTTGAAATGACTGATTTCGTTTTATCGAATTATTATATATACAATATAACAGACCATTTCATTACTTAAAATCTTGTACGAAGATACATGGACAAAATAGTGTGCCATCCATTTTTGGGTTTGATTTGATATCGAGACATTTCGTAACACTATCAAACAGGTCGTCTACTTTCTTTAACGATACACTTCGTCACACTATCAAACAGTTCGTCTACTTTCTATAATGATACATTTCGCCACACTACCACAAAGTTTTTCTACTACCGAAATCGAGACATTTCGTCCCGCTATCACACAGTTCGTCTACTTTCTATATCGAGACATTTCGTCTCACTTTCATACACTTTGTTTACTGTCAATATCGAGGCATTATGTCACATTCTCACGCAGTTCGCCCACTGTAAATATCGAGACATTTCCTCACATTATCACACAGATTATCTACTTTCTATATCGAGACATTTCGTCTCACTTTCATACACTTTGTTAACTGTCAATATAGAGGCATTTCCTCACATTCTCACGCAGTTCGTCCACTGTAAATATCGAGACATTTCGTCACATTATCACACAGTTCGTCAACTGTTTATATCGAGATATTTAGTCACATTATCACAGATTGTCTACTGTCAATATCGAGACATTTCGTCACACTTTCACACAATTCGTCCACTGAATATCGAGACGATTCGTAAGATCATCACACAGTTTAGGTACTGTCAATATCGAGATATTTCGTCACATTATAAGACAGTTCGTCCACTGTAAATATCGAGACATTTCGTCACACTATTACACAGGTCGTCCACTGTCAATATCGAGACATTTCGTCACACTATCAGACAGTTCGTTCACTGTAAATATCGAGACCGTTCGTCACACTATCACACAGTTCGTCCACTGTCAATATCGAGACATTTCGTCACACTATCACACAGTTTGTCTACTGTAAATATCGAGATATTTCGTCACACTGTCACACAGTTCGTCAACTGTCAATATCGAGATATTTCGTCACACTATCAGACAGTTCGTTCACTGTCAATATCGAGACATTTCGTCACACTACCACACAGACAGTCTACTATCAATATCGAGACATTTTGTCACACTACCAAACAGATATTCTACTATCAATATCGAGACATTTCGTCACACTATCACACGGTTTGTCTACTGTCAATATCGAGACATTTCGTCACACTACCACACAGATAGTCTACTATCAATATCGAGACATTTCGTCACACTTTCACACGGTTTGTCTATTGTAAATATCGATATATTTCGTCACACTGTCACACAGTTCGTCAACTGTCAATATCGAGACATTTCGTCACACTACCACACAAATAGTCTACTATCAATATCGAGACATTTTGTCACATTATCACACAGATAGTCTACTGTCGATATCGAGACATTTCGTCACATTATCACACGGTTCGTACACTGTCAATATCGAGACATTTCGTCACACTATCACACAGATAGTCTACTGTCAATATCGAGACATTTCGTCACATACAGCCAACACACGTTAGTGCTGTAACACAACCCAAGACGTATCAATATTAATTAGGCTCGGGGATCTAAATGAGATTGCCCTAAGAGCACTATGTATTTGAAAGACGATTGCATTATGCCACAGATTGTACATGAATGTATCAGGAAAGTTCTATTTTGATATAATGTTACAAGCCAGCATTTAGAAATGGGCAGCAGTATTAGTTTACTGAACAGAGTAACGTAGAGTTCACCATGATGGCGGACAATGAGGTTTGACAGCAATGCCTTTCTCTATCTAATTTACATCCATGTCGCCGCATCGTCGCAAATCGAGTTACATCATTCGAACAAAACCTGTGCATTGATACACAGTTATTTATACAAAAAGTAGCTGAGTCTGACGCCAGAGTAGACTTCTCGGGGCTCTGTCCGGAATAAAGCATCAGACACAGAGATACAGCATTCACGTATTTATCAATTCTAGGGTATATAATGATCAAATGTACAATAATAATTTCATTTTTGTGTAATTTATTGCAAGTAATGGATATGGCAGTAACGTGTTAGAATTACGAAATGCAAAACAGTAATATTTACTAATTATGTTAACAGTATAACAGTATCATACATTTATATATCGATACTATATACACCAAGCCACACTTTGTCATTTATTAATGGATCAAGGCATCATGGTAACATTCCTATAAGTCTAAGTACACACATTAACTTTATCGATTTCGAGTGAGAATAAAAAATATACTACGGTATTCCATTGAAACCTTACCAGTACATAATCATCCTTGTTACCATAACAACCCCGCCATTATCAGGATCCATACAAAAGCTCTACAGGGTGTGGAGACGTATTTACATAAATAACATAGTAAGTGGGAGACGGAGGAAACATGGCAACCATGTACTGTAGAATATAGGAACATTTAAAAAACGGTAACATTGTTCGAAATATCGATAAAATCCTTCTGTAAAAAAAACCCTAATGAACAGGTATAACACAAAAAATAAAACCAACAAAAAACAAACAACATTAAAGTTTGATACATCTTCGACTGATTTTTTCTTTCCACCAAAAAACTCTGCTAGATGATCTGTCTGCACTCGTGTGAAATTAGGAAAAAATCACTCGGCGGATATGATATGATTCCGAAAACAGTTACATACTTTTCCTATGTGGCGATATATCGAGGGCTGGCGTAATATACCGGATGTACATACAGCATTGTAATAAACCGCCCGGATATCGGACATGGTAACAACGCACATCGACCCAGCGTAACTATTCCGGAATTTATTGTCGTTACGTGCAGAAAACATGTACATGAGTTTTGCATTAATACAAATCACGTGCAATAGTGATAAGGCTTCGCCCGAACAACACACGATAATTTTCTGTTATCACGTGACTGATGGATGACAAATTCCACTTAAAGTTTCTGTCCTTTTATGATATCTTAAATTAATAAACTGCTTCTCTCTCAAACGTGAAACTTTATCATGTGAATTCACGGAACGGATTTTGTATACATTTGATGAGTGTGAGAAGACGCAACACACACGAGTATTGGATGGCATCGAATCCTGCACTTGTTTTGCATCATTCTAATGTTGTGCGTAGAAGCGATGGAATTTGTATATATGATATATAGCTAGAATCTTTTAGAAATACAAATGATCGAACGTGGCCAGTAGAACAAATGGTTGCCACACCATCCGTTGTCGTGAACCATCAATTTCAAAACGGGCTTTGCCAATTTGAAATCTTCAATCTAGCATTAGCCTTTCGTATTGCGTTACATGATTGTTGGAACGGCTATAGTCAGCTGAAATGTCGTTGCTGGCCGTCTGGTCTGTAGATGGAAGCTACTTGAGCTTAATGTCTTCTTCCTTTTAACTCGGACATAAACGTTTTGTTCAGTCCATTGACTTTAAGGTCAAATGACTCTTGATTTATTTTAACAAACACACTTTACTCTGTTTATGTCATCGAGTTTTAAATTCCAGTAAATGTCAGATGGAAAGAAAGAAGTATTGTTGAGCTATTACCGGATCTGTTACGATGGCCCACAGTGTAGCCGGCAACTACTTAGAAAGCCGGCGGGGATCCTTACATTGTCTTCAAGCCTTAACATGTTTCCGATCAATCACTAACTTTACGGATGCTGTCCGGTTTCTATTTACAAATTAGTTTGATTGCGCACGTTCAAATTAGATCAGTTACACTTAAGTAGGTTTAGATCGACATACCATCACACAAATACATGTACCTAAAACGAACTTGATAAATGACGGCAAACTGTGTGGCACACAAAACGGACGAATCAGTACGGCGTCTGGGGACAAAGTAAGATCACATCTTTAAGGCGTCTAGGCACAAAGTAAGAACAAATTTGTACGGCATCTAGGGACAAAGAAAGAACAAACCATTACGGCGTTTGGGGACAAAATACGTACAAATCAGTACGGCGTCTGGGGACAAAAACAGACAAATCAGTACGGAGTCTGGGGACAAAAACAGACAAATCAGTACGGAGTCTTGGGTCAAAAGCAGACAAATCAGTACGGCGTCCATCGACAAAGTAAGGACACATCTGTACGGTGTCTAGGGATAAAGTACGGACAAATCGGTCGGCGTCTGGGGACAAAATACGGACAAATCAGTACGGCGTTTTGGGACAAAGTATGAACAAATCAGTGCAGCGTCTTGGGACACGTAACGAACAAATTTGTACGGCATCTAGGGACAAAGTAAGAACAAATCAGTACGGCGTATGGGAACATAAAACCGTGAAGCATATGAGAAAATTAACAAAACATGGGAGGTCCTAATAACGAACCATGATTAACTTATTCTGTAGGAAACATGATCGACCGCCAACCATGCGAGACAAATTTGTATTTGTCGTGGACACAGCTATAAATCAGACGCTACTTGGCATGTCTAGGACTGATTTTGTCTAAACAACAGCCCAAGTCTGTGTTCCTGCTAGTCTTTGTTATGTACCATGTGCCATTTGCTTTGCTTGTCTACGGGGTTGTGTGACAGGGAACCAATATGTCACGTGATGCGATATTACGGATCATAGCAATCCATTCTAATATGTTATAGTCGACGGAACGGTAACGGAATCCGTATCCTAATTACGGTATAATCACGGAAGAGTAATGTAACAGAATCCGCATCCTAATTGGGGTGTTATCACGGAAGAGTCGCGTAATCGGTGTGGTTAGAGTGGCGTTAGCACCGGACATGTCGTACAGAGAAATTATGTGGAGAGATATCGAATATGGTGTCGTGATGACGACGTTATGAGAATGGAAACGTATATAGAGAGAACAGAGACTCGTTTTCCTAACAGAGGCATTAAGACCATTTGAAGTGAAAATTAAATAAAAGTAGTAGAAACATAGCAATAATGATCACAATGACATATCAGAAGCTTGCTATGTCTTCACTGTAAAGTTATACACGATAACCCTCTCACGACAACCCGAAGTCAGTCATTTATTCTCGTGCTTCAAACTCTGTGGCCTACTTCCAAAATTGCTATAACCTAAAACAAGAAAATAAAATAAGGAGCGACGATAAACGCACTTCCTCATTGAAGAATCATCCGCGGACGTAAGACACCTTCTCCCCTAATCACGACCTTAACACACGTGTATCCACTACAATGATAACGGAATATAATGTCGTCAGAATTCCCTATAACTTTTAACGTTTACCTTAATTGAACAAAGACAAATATCGTTTTCATACAAAAACGTTTGAGTTTCATTTGTAGAACGATCAGTAAAGCGTTTGGACAATAGACAACGATAGAAAACAGTGATTACAAAGTGAACATAGGTTCTACAGTGACTTTCGGCTGATGTATAGTTATAGGTTCTGCAGTGACTTTCGGCTGATGTATAGTCATAGGTTCTACAGTGACTTTCGGCTGATGTATAGTTATAGGTTCTACAGTGACTTTCGGCTGATGTATAGTTATAGGTTCTGCAGTGACTTCCGGCTGATGTATAGTCATAGATTCCACAGTGACTTTAGGCTGATGTATAGTCATAGGTTCTACAGTGACTTTCGGGTGATGTATAGTCATAGGTTCTACAGTGACTTTCGGCTGATGTATAACTATAGGTTCTACAGTGACTTTCGGCTGATGTATAGTCATAGGTTCTACAGTGACTTTCGGCTGATGTATACTTATAGGTTCTGCAGTGACTTTATGCTGAAGTATAGTCATAGGTTCTACAGTGACTTTCGGCTGATGTATAGGTTCTGCAGTGACTTTCGTCTGATGTATAGTTATAGGTTCTGCTGTGACTTTTGGCTGATGTATAGTCATAAGTTCTGCAGTGACTTTCGGCTGATGTATAGTCATAGGTTCTACAGTGACTTTCGGCTGATGTATAGTCATAGGTTCTATAGTGACTTTCGGCTGATGTATAGGTTCTGCAGTGACTTTCGGGTGATGTATAGTCATAGGTTCTACAGTGACTTTCGGGTGATGTATAGTCATAGGTTCTACAGTGACTTTCGGCTGATGTATAGTCATAGGTTCTACAGTGACTTTCGGCTGATGTATAGTTATAGGTTCTACAGTGACTTTCGGCTGATGTAAAGTCATAGGTTCTACAGTGACTTTCGGCTGATGTATAGTCATAGGTCCTACAGTGACTTTCGGCTGATGTAAAGTCATAGATTCTACAGTGACTTTCGGCTAATGTATAGTTATAGGTTCTACAGTGACTTTCGGCTGATGTATAGTCATAGGTTCTACAGTGACTTTCGGCTGATGTATAGTCATTTTCTGTGTTTTGTGTTTCAGGAGTTCATTTCTGTTTACACATTGTTAAATGATAAATGTGCTATACTTTGTTAGCTAGGCGCTAATAAATATACATGATTGTATTCAATGTGCATTTTATGATCATGCCGACATGTAAACAGATATGAGCTGTTTCAGTATAGGACTATCACTCCATGGCGCTGGATCTATAACATGCCAACTGACTTGTTACTAATTCATATGTTTTGCATATTGTTTAGCTTAATTCACCTAGTTTCCTATTATTTTTTGTTTACAATGCATTGAGTTACAACAACAAAAAATCCTGTTCTGTCAGTTTTGAAACAAAAATCTTTGTAAGTTAGGTCGATAACATATCATTTTCAGGAAGACAAATAACATGTAATTTGTTCGGATTTTTCTACGGCTGTCAGCATGTCAGAAATAACTTATGTAAATTTGAAAAAAAAAGTTTTGAAACGAGCATTCCTTGTCAACTTTGATACATCAAACTCACCACGTTTGAGAATTCTGTAATGACTATTTGTAATAAACACTTTTGATGTGAGGTAATGCCATTTCTAAACGTCACCCACGTATACTGAACTGTCTTTGGGTGCCAAACAATTTCGTCAGATCTACCTTCGTAGTACATTTTTGCAGGCAAACTGAAACGGTTAATGAAAAGCCTGTTATTTATACAAAAGTCGACCAGAAAATTGGTCACAGCAGGGGAAGGAGAGTAAGAGATAAGGAACTTATCACAGAATTAAGAGAGGAAGTTCTGATTTCGAAGGTGTCAGAAATTCTTAGGAGGCTTCAACTGCTTTTTGTGAAATTTCTGCGGAAGAAACAGCTCAAAGGCAAAACAAATATACATTTACTAGTAGACGAAGCAGATTTAAAAAAAAACAAACAAATTAGACATATTTGCTTCAGGAAAAAACCGAAAACCTGATAGCTTACATACAGACAAAGACGTGCAAGCCTTAATTCAATAGTTAACCTGATAGCTTATATACAGACAAAGACGTGCAAGCCTTAATTCAATAGTTAACCTGATAGCTTACATACAGGCAAAGACGTGCAAGCCTTAATTAAATAGTTAACCTGATAGCTTACATACAGACAAAGACGTGCAAGCCTTAATTCAATAGTTAACCTGATAGCTTACATACAGACAAAGACGTGCAAGCCTTAATTCAATAGTTAACCTGATAGCTTACATACAGACAAAGACGTGCAAGCCTTAATTCAATAGTTAACCTGATAGCTTACATACAGACAAAGACGTGCAAGCCTTAATTCAATAGTTAACCTGATAGCTTACATACAGACAAAGACGTGCAAGCCTTAATTCAATAGTTAACCTGATAGCTTACATACAGACAAAGACGTGCAAGCCT
This sequence comes from Argopecten irradians irradians, assembly GCA_004382745.1. Taxonomy (NCBI): domain Eukaryota; kingdom Metazoa; phylum Mollusca; class Bivalvia; order Pectinida; family Pectinidae; genus Argopecten; species Argopecten irradians. The sequence continues at coordinate 1,081,475 of SAYR01054870.1, read as the reverse complement.
TAATTCAATAGTTAACCTGATAGCTTACATACAGACAAAGACGTGCAAGCCTTAATTCAATAGTTAACCTGATAGCTTACATACAGACAAAGACGTGCAAGCCTTAATTCAATAGTTAACCTGATAGCTTACATACAGACAAAGACGTGCAAGCCTTAATTCAATAGTTAACCTGATAGCTTACATACAGACAAAGACGTGCAAGCCTTAATTCAATAGTTAACCTGATAGCTTACATACAGACAAAGAATTGCAAGCCTTAATTCAATAGTTAACCTGATAGCTTACATACAGACAAAGACGTGCAAGCCTTAATTCAATAGTTTATGCATGAGCAACAAAGCGTGGACAATGAAAACAGTAATAACATGTATATTACAGTGACATACACAGTGGGAATGAACAAGTGGTAACAGAAGAGCTGTGACAAAGGTAGACATTGGATGAGGAAAAAATGAGCGCTGGGACTGAATCGTAAAAAAACCACTTCCCCAGACCATATAAGAAAACAAAGAGGCATAGGCAATGATCAGTAACTTGGTCTATCAACATGGTTCGTATCGCTGACGTCATAGGATTAGACCTACTAAAACAATGGCGTCTCTATATGGCACTTTTCTATACTGGACAGGAAAACAAAACTAGCAAGCCCGAGTCCTATGCCAGATGTGTCGATAATGTGGTCATAACCAGATCTGATGTAGTACTGATACTTTCAAAAATGTTGAATTCCAAAATAAACATGTACCAAAGATGACAAAACTTTGATAGAAGAACATATAGATACATATGTTAATTGGTTATTATAATCAGATGACCTGTAAGTACAAACGCTTGTGATTGATGGAATATAAGAAAACCCCATTTTCCCTTTCAAATAATACTTATTTATCTAGGAAAATACATGCATCATTGATCTTGTTTATACACTTAACGGGTAAACAATATCTTTACATGTTGTGTATTGAAAAGAACAAATTTGTAAAAACATAAAATTCTTGTTTTGACAGACTTTTTTCTATGTACAATGCACATATCGTGTATTGACCTAGCCATAAGACCCGGAGACATACTTACAAATCTTAAATCAATACAAAATGGATGTACCGTCTTTATCTTTCTCCTCGTTACTAAATGTTATGAATATGAAATCGTCCTAGCTATTGTCTGGACACCACATACAGGCCACTATCTACACAGATAAACGCTTTCCTTTCGTCATATTTCCTTATCTCCCGGACGGTTATGAATATAAATCAAGTTCCTCATATCAATCTATCGCTCTCTACGATTGGCGGGTTTAAAACTTGTCTAGGTAGTTAGGGAGACGTGAATCTAATGGAAACCTCGACAAGAAGAAGGTCCTGATTATTGGTGTCGGTAGGATTGGGAGTACTCAGGTAATGTGTTAAAGTACTCGGGGGCTATGTTAAGGCATGCTGTAGACAGTGTTTACATTTTTTATTCACCAGTGCAACTACTATGTGGAAATAAAATGTTTAATTTATAAATAAATTACAATTTCATTTCCTTACAAAAAATGGTCATTTAGACATTCGTGTCAACGTACTGGATGATAAAAAATGATTTCGTTTCGTTTTGCTTTCGTTTCGCACTTCAGAGGTACACATTGTAGACATGAACAATGCTATAGAAGTACCAGAATGATAACACATATTAACTACATAATACATTTTACTGTTTCAAAATAAAGTGATCTCTGTGCATTATATCACACACATATCGATATGTGCCGGCAAACTATTTTTGTTTTTAAAACAATAAAATTAAGTTTCATATTAAGGGAGTTTTTCTTATAATCATTATGTTGTTGAAAAAAGAAAATGAATAGAAAAAAAATCACTTGAAATATCAGAAAAGAGTGTCAACGGGATATTATATAGAATACCTATACCGAAACAGCATACTTTGTCATGTAGTAGTGTAAACTTGTAAGCCTGAATGTGTGTAAGTATATGTGCTCCGTCATCACTATTTGGTCAGCTGGTTCATGTCCATTGCACGGTAAATTAATTTATTTCCATTAATATAGATTGAACATTTGTTATTGTCCGTGTATGCTAGCTACACTTTTCTGGATTCAATAAAACAGAAAAAAACTTATTCGGCACGCATACCACCGACCGGAAGTTGGACATCTTTTCAAAATCCATGAGTGACAGTTTTCTCTGGTGCAATCGCAGTAGAGTTGCAGACAAATATCAGCATAATATTTGTTTAGTGCTTGTCTGACAAGACCATCAACTGAACTAAAGTATAGTGTAGGTAGTAATTATATTCATGTGCATCCGAAATACTTTGACATTTAAGACAAGGTTCTGGCTAACTTCAATTCAATGCTGAAAGCCCCAAGGTCAATTGGATGTGAGGAAAACAGGCAATTACACTCTATGGTTCGTTTGATTGACAGGTGTCATTACACAAGGTCGAATTGCAGTAGTAATCTTTCCGGAGAAAGCCCATTACAATCAAACCTCGGTCTATTTCTGATAAAAAACTAACTTTGAAATTCAATTTTTGATTCCTCTTTTGAAGTATTTCGATAGTAACAAGAAATCGAAAAAGCTGAAATTCGATTCCAGACATGTGGACATTTTCTGAAAGCCATCTTAAATTCGGCATCACTTGGTGAAGAGGATTCGTCGCGAGAGTGAGGAGTTGATGAGAAATGAAGCCATATCTAGCAAGTTAATTTTACGTCAGTGGTCCGTCCATGAATATTCAATATTCTAACACACGTCTTTCTGGAAACAAAACCTCGCAAACCTGTCCTTCCACAACAAGAAATTGATTCTTCTTTGGAAAATAAAGAATTACATGATATTGAAGCGACGAACCGAAATGTACAGAATAGAAACATATGGGAATTTAGGCTAGAATAATATACATGTAGTAGCCAACCTGTATATTTGGCACCAAGCAAACGTGTCCTTTTTGGTCGTGTAGTTATGTTCATACAATATATAGTCACGTTGATTGGGGCCGAGTGGTTAAGATGTCCCGACATATTACCACGAGCCCTCCACCTCTGGGATGCGGGTTCGAATCCCATGTGGGGCAGTTGCCAGGTACTGACCGCTGACCGGTGGTTTTTCTCCGGGTACTCCGGCTTTCCTCCACCAACAAACCTGGCACGTCCTTACATGACCCTGGTTGTTAATAGGACGTAAAACTAAACAAACCAATTCTGTCCAGTGTCGGTTTCGTTGATGCAGACTCTGATTTTAATATGGTTTTACACTCCTGTGGTTTTTGTATCCGCGTGTTACAATCGTGGTTCTGTTTTATTATACAAACCTGAGTACATTGTGGGGGGCTCATCCAGACAGGTACACAAAGGTATCGAGTAATTTGTGACTTGTTCCGAATCTGCCCATCCACTGGTCATCGAGTCATTTTGTGACTTGTTCCGAACCACTGATTATTGAGTAATTTTGTGACTTGTTCTGAACCTGCCCATCCGCTGGTCATCGAGTAATTTTGTGACTTGTTCCGAACCAGCTCATCCACTGATTATCGAGTAATATTGTGACTCGTTCCGAACATGCCCATCCACTGAAATTGTAACTATTTTGATTGATATGTTTTGGAAAAGTCACTATTAATACAACACAAAGGATTACGAACGAGCACACTGAAAGCTATCTGTCTGTACAGATACATATCACTTTTATACCAGCCTGTGTTTAATGTGGATTTATAAATGGATCATTCGTTTGTGAAATATTTATACTAGTTAAGAATGTGATTGTATGAAGAGTGATTCAAAGTGGAATGGAATTGAGATGTCGTTTAAATGATGAAAGTTTGATACAACTGGATATAACATAGTATTGCAGAATCATTTGACTGACTGCCAATGACTTGAGCAAACATCATTAAGGTTATTATATTGAATATATAGATATAAGTAGCTCAATCAAAGGCTGCGTCATTGTCTGCCGTCAACTCGTCACTGTAATAGCGGGCACCTGCTGTCTGGAGTAAGTATAAGGAGGTAATAGTGGGTTAGACGCTGGTCAATGGTAGATATAGGTAATCTCTCAGGTTAGACAGAGCTCTCGGAAACATCGACATGATATCTCAGGTTAGACAGAGATCACCAGAGGGACAAATGGGGTGAAGGGCGAGGTAGGTGGACAATGTTCTCCTGATAGGTGGACAAGAAAATAAACCTCTTCTGAAGGTGGGTAAAAAAACCAAAGCTCTCCTGAAAGGTGGGCAAGCAAATAAACCTCTCCTGAAAGTTGGGCAAGAAAACACAGTTCTCATGAAAGGAGGGCAAGAAAAACAAACCTCTCCTGAAAGGTGGGTAAGAAATCAAAGGTCTTCTGAAAGGTGGGCAACATCTGTAATGTACCAGAAAAAAAATGAAAATACGAAAGAAATATGGAGGACAATAGCCATAACATATCAGAATTGTCTCCTATTGTGAAATAATCGTGGGAGAGAATGAAGAGAATTGAAGATCATGATATTACAATATTATTTTAAGATAGTTTTCTATCGCTGATACTTCTGGCTTTTGTTATCACTGCTGAGGCTTGGAGGACGATGTGTCTAATATCACCCACCTATCAGCTGATAAAACAGAAGCAATATTACCTCAAAAGAACAAGCTCTAAAAAGTGTCGTGATGACTGTGACACAATCACTGCCGCCATGACACTTAGAAGATAACTCAAACATAAAACTAATAATATTATTATCAGAATGTCATTAGATATGACAAGTCATCAGAACAACAAACATCTGATAAATATAATGACAAAAACGAATGGAAAATTTTCATTCTCTCCTTAACCGGCAGTGTAACGGCCTTGACATCGGCCTGCTCAGATTCCGCTGGTGTCATATTCAAAGGTAAATAGACAAATATTGATCCAACTACCAACGATGATAAATATCAGATATATCACCAAAGAGTATTCAATGTTAACAAATAAGGATTTAATTCCGAAATCATAGAACATTAAAGTAACAATTGATGCTATTATCGATGAAAACTATTGAAATAGTAATATATTCCCTATGCACGATTTAATAGAAACCAAATATTTAGATACTAATCATTATAGAAGGGTAATGCTGATCTCACTTTATGTGTATGAAGATCATTCTGACAGCACTAATCTCCAGTTACACAATCAGATGTAATATTTGATAAGTTATGGGGACTAAAGACGATAACCGATACGTGTTACAACTGTTTAAACCTGTCTGATAATTATAATCACACACTTTACCGAAAGAAAAATAAATATTAGCATTTGGTATTTACCCTGATTATTAAGGATATTGTGACAGATGCTATATATATTAGATCATAATTACACGCTAGACTATCTCCAGTCTGGTGACGTAGCTGTGAGAATGTGTGTGGGAGAATGTACTCGGGTTTACATAATAAAACAGAACCACCACTGTAAAATGGGACCTCTGTATAAGTTGATGGATCGGTCAGCGACGATTTGACTCAGATAACTCGCTATAATGGTCCTTTATTACCAGTTCCATGTAGATGACGGTAGTGATGGATGTCTACTCGTCTCTGCAGTTACACACTGTTGATATTAAAACGGAATAATAAGGTATCGCTTTCTGTTTGTTTAACTGTTATGTTTTATCGTTATGTGACCTATGTGAATTGCAGTCGCTGCATCGCCACTAAAGGGACTATAGGGACTGAAATGTAGAGGTTTTAATTAACCAAGTTCTAAATCATCATTTCTCTACTAAATCATGAAATCAGATCAGATTTAGCCGTCACTGATAATTCTGCGCTAGTCTCCAAATACAACATATCGTTCCTTGTTAGCGTTTGATAGCTCTGAAGGCAAGAGAACCAGGATCTTAGATGTTAATATCAAGGTAACACATCAAACGTAAGACAATGCTTTAATCAAGATATTAACCAAAGCACTACCAGATAACACTTTAGTGTAAACACCGTCATTATTTACAGTTACTATCCATTTTCAAAATCCTATCTTATTTATACCATTTCCGGTTATTAACGTTGTTTAACGACTTTACAATTTTCATTCATTAACCTCGTTTAAAGCCGCACTATCCATAACTATCAACAAAAAAATCAAGTTAGATTCGACCCCGATATTGTTAGTATTTATAGATGTAGTTGAAATTAAGTTATATCAAGGGATATTTATATTGATTTCTAATTAAGTTTGGTACAGCAGTTGTTGAAAGTCGATACTTGTAAACATGCTTTCATTTTGAAGTCGGAAAGTTCATGACCAGTTCTCATAAGAGATCGGACCGACATTACGTAGTTACGGTAGTCACATAATGTTTTCGGCAACGATGTTACAATGTCGGCTAACCTCGGTTTGTTTGACTAAATGGGACCCACCTAGCGATGTTCAATATTGATTTGGTTTTCATCAAAAGTTTCCGAATCATTATCTCTCATCTTGACTTCGATTGAGTCCTGTTTCTGAATGATTTACAATAGGATTATTTTGTCAACATTCTTCTAAATTGTGAAAAAATAAGACAGATACGGATATTGGACTTTAATATCCCGTTTGCTTTTAACGTCACCAAATCCTATTCAAGCAGATTTTAATTCTCAACCTTCTCGATTATAAAGGTTGTATTTGAGGGAACAGTGTATTAACCTCCTCCTAGATCTCGTTTGTCATTACCAGGAAGGAACAATAAAATGAACCCGTCATCATATATCTGATTGATAAATCGGAAATTGGAGATGTGGTTATTGCCTGGGAAATCAATAGGGTGCGATAACTATCTCTTAATAGATTGCGTAATAGAATCCACAACACATTATACACACTAAAATGGAAAGACGAGCACCAAATTGTAATTAAGGATTGCATGTCGAAATGAAGGAAACTTCAATGGAAACAATGTTCTGGTTAACACAATAAATACATGTTTACAAGTTGTGTTGGTCGTTAGATTCCAAATTACTTTGTAGTTACCAGTGTTAACGGCTAGCTCTCACAGGATTTAAACATACACATAATTTTATGATAATAATAATTACACAAAAACGACTTTTGAAAATTTTCCTTCAATAAAAAGCACCATAGATTGCGATCTAGAATTGTTTGTAACATCGTCCTTTGATTTCAGTTCCTATTGATACTTGGAATTATTGCAGTAAGTTTGCTACAAGGTAAATCGAGAAACAGATATATAGCGGCTTGCGATTTCTTTTAATTGAACACAAATCTAATGTTGAGTTACATGAAATTGCTAACATAATGTTTATCATCCCTACACATCTACATAATAAAACTTGTGGACTAGCTTTAATAAACTTGCCCCGAACTAAAGTTGTAATCATGTAAATAAATCTCACATAATTCTTATAATTTCGGGACGGATGATAAAGCTGACTTTCGGATTATCAACTTCGTGAGTTATGGAAAATGAGTTTCTGTTGCGGAGCGCCTCCCATATGTACAAGCCTCCCATAAGGAGAGTTTCGGAGGTTATTCTGTGGGACGATGCCGACCTCGGTTGCCATGTGGTATGCCTGATATTTCTACATTTTCTTTTAATTCTTGCTCGATTGTTAATGTTTTACTAAAAACCTTGCATGTGTGTATATTTCAAATCTATTTCATAATAATGCTATAGTTTTTGCTGGGTTTTTTTTTATTGGTTTCACTATGAAGATCTTTTTTGTCTTTCTCTTTTGATTTACGATAAATTGGTTGCTTATTTTGTTTTGTATAATCTATATTTACATTTTGATCTCACATATGTGTATGAAGGTTAGGTAACTTGTCCAGAATAATCGGCGGTATATAAAGTTGATTGTATCTTGCTGATGTCTGACACTTGGACCAGTTCTAATATCCTATTGGCCATGTAAAGTATTGAAGTCTCCGTACAAACGTATGCCTTGTAGTATTTATATTTTGAGTACGGTTGGTTTGCGGTGTTTGATTTATGTCGATATTCGTAATGTTACAGAAGAAAAACTGACAGTGAATGTGAGTAGTTTATCTAATTACCGATTCTTGGAATGACACCAGGGAACACGAAAAGATAATAAAAGTAAGTGCTTGCACGAGTATTTGAACTTAACTGCGCGCACGCATAAGTTTTCAGATGAAAGAACAAAACACATCGGCAATTTGTTCTCGAGGAATAAGACCACTTTGATGGTCAAATAGCTTACCAGTAAAAGTACTTTTACTAGGAAAACTATGCCTGTTTCGATATGGTATGATACACACGTATTCATTGATCATGTCACTTGAGGGATGACCTAATTAATTGTGACAATTAAACACCCGGGTGTCGTAATCACGCACGCGCGGGACTGCCGCTTAATGAATTACAAATATTGTTTGTTGGCGAAGGGACTCACCTTAAGTAGCGTTTTGGCTGTACACGACTAACAGCTATACTCCTAACTAGATTAGACATGAGAAATACCCCAAAGGAAATTATCTGGATGATTATTTATTTATATTGACCATGATTAAGGCGTCAGAGACGTTTGTTTCCAAGTGCTCACTGAATTACACGGATCTTATACCGTAACTCTGTTAGGTACCTTCGACTCGGATATATTTCTTATACTAATTCGATCATTGCGAATTTTATTACCCTAAATATCAGCTTCTATTTCACAATGTTTCTATAATAAAATAAGATTAGTAGCGAGTAGGTAAAATAAAACTATATGTTCTCCTAAAGGTTGGTGGTTAGATCCATCGCCTATATGTTTTATGTTTTCCTATAAAAACAGGAGCTGACAAATAAGTGTCTTTCTTCAGTTAACATCACTACCACCCTTGGAAAACTTAAGCTTCTCATTTTACTTAAAGATAAAAATATTTCCAAGTAAAAAGAATTACTACTTTATCCCAGTCTTATGACATGGGAGGTCTAAAAATGATGAACTTATAATATTTTTGCAAGTCATTGAAACTCACATGGATAAAAAGGCTGTGTCTATCCGAATCCATATGGCGTCCTTTGATTTTAAGAAATATACCGCATCCAAATTTAGGATAAGCATAGGCTGGCAATGAATAGCTCTGATAAGATATCCAATCCCTTTTGGAAAGAAGTCTTTAAAACTTTAAACAGATTTTGTACTAAAATACCTTTGAATGACACTGTAATTTTAATGAACCTTTGTGGTATAACCCAATGATTAAGGTTGGTATTAGTAACATTTTCTATAAAAAATGGACACAACATGGAGTTTATAGTATTCATGATTTATTTGATTGTAGTACTGGTAAATTGTATACATATGAAAGATTCTGTGAAGACAATTTTTTTTCATCCACCTTTTACCACTTTTGAGGGAATTAAAAAGCAGTTTTAAATATTTTATATTTTATATGCATGTATATATTGTATATATGTATACAGGTATTATATGTATATCTAACAGGAAAACTAAGGCATCATCTTGGTACTAATGTTTATTCCGTAACATATGTATATATTCATTTCTGACACTGCAAATGTGAAAGTTTGTATTGTCATGTTCGTCTTGTCATGTTTTATCTTTAGTGAAACAGTAGCCAGTTGAAGTGGTAACTTACTCACCATGTGTATTCAACTTTAAAATGACAACTCATTATCTACACATTTTTGATATCACAAATGTTTGTAAATATAAGCCTCCATAAAATATATGAACATATATATACATACCCATATGCACCTTGAGTTCGGGTTTCAAAATTAAACAATATTTATCTGTACATTTTTGGTGTCAAAATTGCTTATTTGCTTCTAGTTTTATGATTGGCTTAATCTTAAAAGCCAATCTTCATCAAAAGGTGGTATAGTGATAAATGAACATACCATGTATTCATAATTCAGAATAATACATCTTTTATAATTACATGCTTTTAATACCACGGATGTTTCAAGCTTCCATTGTAAAGATTGTCTTGTCATCTACATCATATCTTTAGTGAGTCATTGTGCACTTTAAGTGGTAACACTAAATCATGCAACTATAAAATGATAAATTGTGTTTTGTCTTTTATGTTTATAATGTCATGTTTTAATGAAAATCAATAAAATGTAAATGATAAGAAAAAAGTAAAAAGAATTCCTTCCTTCCCGAAAGAATATGACACTATGTATGTTCTATATGGAATGAAGTGCGGTTTGCGCATCCACCAATTCAAAAGCAAAACCATGCAGTTATCTTATATTGTTTCTTGTGTTAACTAGACATATATTAACATGTACATACAAACACAAATTCCAGTTCAAATGATGAGTATCGTTTATGCTCTGTCAGCGGTGGGGCATCTTTAGAATGATTAATCCTGGATGAGCGTAACAGTTGTGAGTGTGAAACATAAATGATGTCAGTAATTCTGTGGTTTACACGGGGTTATCTCTGCATGTATTTAAGGTTTTCCATCTTGTTTACAATTAATTTACACCGCGATGTAACGCCAGTGTGCTCATAAAGACAATTATTCCGACAGCTGATGAAGAACATTCACGATAGTAAAATGCACATAAACGGCAGAATTATTTCATCTTTGATGTAACGGAAGAATTTCCCTAAACTTTAATCCGCTTATCACATTTAAATAAAATAATGTCATTTATATTACGTTGGATTGGCTAATAAAGCGCGATAAATCCTCATTCGAATCCGCCTTTCGCAAGTATCATGTGGATTTTGTAGACATAATTATAGGGTTAGTGTAACTGGTAGTCACTAGTAGTATAGCTGCGCAGTAATATATAAAAATACACATTTACTTCAAATAAGAAACTAATTATTTATTTTTAACTTAGGTGAAGTATTATAAAAAGGTAGATGCAGATTTTAAGTCAGAAGAATGTAAGATTATGTTCAAAATTAAAATACTTTATAGAGAAAATGGTGTGCGAGTACTTCTGCGAAAGGAAAATACATTGTAATGTTGAGTTATTAAATAAAATACGTGTATGGGCGCAATCTTGGTAAAATCGAGATTTTAGAAAATACAAAACCGGCAAAGTTTTAATGAAACAAAATCACTATACCTCTGTATTGATATATATTATATTGTCGCAAGTTTATATTGATAAAATATGACAAAATAAACCTAGTACTGTTTTTAGAATCTCAGTTCACTACCTGCCAGTTCGTGCACTAGAACGTGTGGGAAAGCAATCACGTGTAAAATACGTAACACAAAGCCTAGCCAAGGTCAGTTATTTGGCACCAGAGAGCTGGCGGAAAAGATAAGTAAATCTGGGGAAGTAATCAGTAAGCTTTCCGAAAACCTTTTTGTATGGTGTAAGAGGCTCACCATTTCGCCGGTCTACTCCTCCGGGGTACACAAACACGATTAACTATCATGTTTTACCATTGCTCTACTTTTTACCCGACATTGTGTAAATACTTGTTAGCCGTGATCGTTTTTCCGGAAAGCTTTGGATTTTTATATAGACGCACTATAAGGAGGCTAAAAATGAAGTTTATAAGTTAAAGATATATTTTGATTAAGGTAGGCAATGATTTCGATTTTAATTACAGTTAAATAGATATGATATTGTACTATGACACATGCCATTTTGTACAAACATGTCACTGACCGTGATGTAACAGTCGCAGGCTTTAAATCTTCAAATCAGTAGTGTACATAACGATCAATATTCAAAGATAGGTCACATGACTTGTTAGGTGTCAAATAAGCTTAAATATAAATGGTAGACAGATTTTCAAGGGTTTGACCAGAAATGCTTCCTGTAACTCTTACGGCCAATAGTCAATTCCGGATATGATATCAAGTCCGTTTTTTTCGGGCTCAATTTTATCAAAGATCACTGACTTCCGATTACGGGAATCCATCCGGACGTGTAATTTTGTAACATCGTACAGAGAATTGGAAAGTTGGCCACAACTCCTCGTGCGACGGATTTTCTTATAATATAAACTTAGAAAAAACTAACCATACATACAGCGATAAGAATCCGTCTGACAACATCGAACAAGATTATTTTACGATCAGCAGACCTAATTTTAGTTCTGAATGCTGATGGGATGAACCTTTGATGGTATCGATCCTATTTCAAAGACATAGTTTGGAAGAGGTGAAGAGAAATTGTACATACCGTGTCGGCGGGAAGTCGCTCAAATCTTCCAATCAAATATCTGAAAAATAGGAAAGATAAAACTCCAATTATCAAAATTGCAATTCACTTTATAAAATTGCACCTAGTATGTTATAAAATCACCTACAGGACCAAAAATCTATTGAATTTGCACATGTTTCTTCTGAATGTAACAGCTTTAAAAGAAATTGGATTCCTCGCATTTGAAATTCTGAAAATAAAAGCAACATCAAACTGCATGCAATCACTCGTGTAGAGTCTCAAGTGTGCAGTGTATTTGAAAGTAGACGTGAAAAACGAGGGATAATGTAATCAAAAGATACATGATCGGTATATCGTGCTGCGCGTGTTTGTGCCAAACAGATCATCATATTTGTTTGGACATACAGTGGGCCGATTTAAAGCATCCTTCTCGGACGTTTACACACCCCTAATGTATACCACACCATAACATGACTAATTATTCGAGGACATGATTGCTATGCATTTCAGATAATAAAAACATGTTACAGATATTGGGGTTGAATTTTCAAGTAAGTGGCACGCAACATAGGTTATTCTGACTTGACGAACCCAAGTTGGCTGTTTCTGTTTACATCCAATCCGACCATTTAGTTCCGTTACCTCTAATAGAAATACGAATATTGCACTAAATGTTTAATCTCTAAAGTTAGAACCTTTAGTATCGCTGGCACAAGCTTCACGGACGTTCCTGATATTAAGGCAGTGCCTTCATTTGAAATTCGCCATAGGAGAAAAAGTATTATAATACAATTCCTCAATACAACTTAGGACTAACTTATATAGCGTTTCTTGTATAGGAGCGTTCTGCTCCCTTCAGTTGAGGAATGGTCCTGATACCACAATCGTCGTAAACATTGTGTAAAACAATTATTTTTACCAGTCTCCCACACACCAATTACGGAAGGGAGATTAGAGGATAATCTATTCCATTTATGGCGTCGTGTCCTTAGAGATAATCTCCATCGAGCATGTTTTACGTCCAAAGACATACCTTCTCCATTTGTATCCCCTTGTAATCAGAGACTAATACTTATCATCATTACGCTAATTAAAAGTAGTGCTCACTGTATTTTTTCAAATTAAACTTTTAGTGCCTTTATCATCATTAAATCATGGTCATGTGTATTAAGATCAGTCTAATGCGTATGTGTTTTTGAAATCTGCAATAGAGTATATTTTATATGAGAACGTTTCCAAATTCATCGAATTCATAATTGCGTAAATCTCTACCTATTATCATATTATGAGATTTAGAAGTTTTGCAGTGCACTATGAATTTGCGTCAGAAGAATAAAATAATTTTGATGATGAGGAGACAACACTTGACTGTTATAACAGATGTATTGCTACTGTACCACTGACATCGTCTATATGTTTATGTTTTGTTTTATATGTATTGACTGGCTTTGACTAACGACTGCTGAGGTCCTGGTACGCTGTTGTGACACATCCTTCAACCTCTGCGATCATTTCTACTGTGTCAGCACGGCAATGATACAGACATACGACCAGAGAAATATTTTACCGAAAACCAATTACATGTCGTTCGGAGCTATTATGCAATGTAAAGTATACATAATGTCACTTTAAAGTATACACGGAATCTACAACATTGGTTACGTTTTTTTCCGTTAATCAAAAGAACAATCATTGGAGTATCGATATAAATTTCTGATATACACAGCACAAAGAAATAAGTTATGTATTACATATTTTAGTGTTCCATTATAACAATATTACCTCGTGTCGTTACAGCAGGAAGTAATGACTTCTCCATTAGTTATATATACTTAATGTACGACCGGAAATAAAGATACACAGCCGCAGACAGAATATCCCAAAATGTTTCGTAATAAAATCAGAAAATGGCTCTTTTCAGTTTCTAAAAGCAATCATCTGAGATTTGTGGAAAGCCAAAACGTTTTCGTCTCACTCAAGGAAACCACGAATCTTGACTTTAATAAAAGCTAGACGATGAAAAATATGACTGAGTTTGGCAGATCTCCTTTGATTCTACAATATTTATATAAGCTCTTGTAGTTTGGTCGTCAAACAATCCTTGTCGATTGAGATTACAATATGACCTCGATAATATTTTTTAGATAGAGACATTAATAGATTTTGCTTTGATCACGATTTGTATGATGGGTGTCGCTTTGACCTAGATTTGTATGATGATTGTCGCTATGACCTAGATTTGTGCGGTGGGTGTCGCTACGACCAAGATTTGTGGGATGGCTGCCGCATTGGCAGAGAATGCCTTATTTTCAGAGCCCTTTATTTATCGCTGTCTTCAGTCCTGCCGTTAAAAGTTAAAAACAATATTCAAGATTTGGATAATAATTAATGATTAATTTTACATATATATTGTTTTCAAATTTTTTGAATTATTTTTTGGTGAAATCAGAAGTTCAAACTTTTAAATATGGTAAACGTGTAAAGTAAATAACTTTTGTTGCTAAAGAAAAATGCTAATCTGTCTGCTCCTGTTATACAAAATACTCATCGGCGGTGTAGCATCTGTGCATCATATAACAGACCACGACTTGTACTGATGGTTTCTAAATCTAAATGGCATTCCTTAGCTTTACAAACTTTTGAAATTGCGATATTTTTCTGTGTTTTTATTGGTACATAAAGTTGACAAAATGTACAAAGCGCATGCCTGGACAAAGTCGTGCAGTGCATCTCTAACGGAACTTTCCCATGGGAATGTGTCGGAAGCCGATTTTCTCTGACTAGACGGATTTCCCTAAGATACTATCGGTGATTCCGATGGGAGCGTCTGTCGACGGGTAAGTTGGTACGATCTTTTGTTGTCATGTTCCAAACTCGTGTTTGTAAATCGGCGTGGTGTGTCGAATGTAATTGTTACCGGTTTATGGTTCCCGGAAGTATATTAAGTCCCCCGACTCATCCCGACATAACAATCACAGTCTTATTTATTCGATTAGCAGGGACTTAATATATACTTGATGATGTTGCCATGCTTCCTTTACTTCGCGAAACAATAGAATCAAGGCGTGTAGCTACACAAGCCCTATGAACATACATTCTAAACACATGTTAAGGTGTACTACGAGTTTTAGGGTCGACAAACCTCTCATGAAAGTAAATTAACATAAACATAGACTTATTTCGGTTACCGTCGATAAAATACAGAATACCCTTACGGATTCACGGGTTCGCTGTCCGTGTCATATTTAATGAACCCACTGCAAATCTGAAGGGCGTTATACTATTAACATTTGGCTAACTTTTAATAATCATGTTTTCATCGGTTTTCTTTGACCTAATTGCTGATTACTGAGTATTACTGATTACTGATTATTAAGTATTATTTCTAAGCCTTATTCACTTTAAATATGGTCATGATCTGATAAGAAAGCAAGACGACCAGCTACTGTATAAAGGGTAGTTTCCTTCTGATTTACAGGAAGTGGACGTTTGCTTATAATCTATACATCAATATAATCAGACGTCTTCATAGAGGTAATGGTGGTTTATTTGTGTGAAGCTTTGTCTGTAATTGGTCATGACAAACAAATTCTTGAAACGACCAGGAATCAAGTGATGGGATGAATGAGCGTTATATAGTTATTGGTAATCACTGTATAGTAAATCATCAGGATGAAAGCACCAGCTCAAAACGTTACAATTTATAACGACTTCTAATGGCTAGATACAAGTTTAGATTCTACTTATAAACAAAGTTGACTCCCTACTTTCCCGTCATAGCCTTCCACACCCAAATCAATATCGAAAAAAACTACTTCCGGACAGTTGATTTTTGCTATACAGAGAGAAAATTATGCTAATTACTTCCCCCTCTGTATTAACATAAATGTATATACTTGATTTACAGCTCCAATCAAATAACCAAATAATTTATTCTTCAGCGAATTCATTGATTTTTGTGTTTGGCTTTTAGTTAGAATGTTTCCAATTGCTCACAAAAATACTAATGCGTATGTCTATTTATGCTGAAACAAACACCGGTTTTCATTTTATACAAACTGAGCATTGAGATGCCAGTCCTTCATGCTTTCTGATCGACCCACTGTGTTGGATAAAATCATGATATGTACATAAACGTGCAGCGAAATGTAATGAAGCGTTTGTCATTTAAGGATAGTGCTGAATTAGCATTACAATTACAGGTGAATAGTCTGAGGGACAATGTAATACAACAGTACAAAACACATTTGGTGAAATCCCAATTGGATCACGCGCATCCCTCCAGGCAATATCTGCACGAGGTCTCGCGCTAACAGTAACCCCTGTTTAGACCAGCTTACTACATTGAGTCTAATGGGAATACTTTAATCTTTAGATGCAGCAGGAAACTTTCACGTTCTTCTATTGAAATAATACCACGCTTTATTTGTGTAGAAACAATAAATATGAATGAAAGAATGTGAAGTTTCAAAGCATATATAAACTTTTTTGTCTGAAATCAATTTTATAAAAAAAATCGCTCTATATAAATTGGGAGGTAAAGCAATTGTTAGGAAGCCTGCTTGGTGGTACATGTACATTGATATAAAGTGGTGATGGGGAAAGAAAGAGTGGCTTTTAGTCGTTACATAACTGTGCCTGTTCCGAATGTTAATTTCTGTTGCTTGGCAACGTATAAAAATACAATTATCTAAAGTGATATGGAATGACACGTAAGAGGGGAAACTCTACAACGTTCTCGGTGGATTTAATGATTTGGCATGGCTCGGTTTAGAATGAAGGTAGGCCTTCCAATATGGAGCCATAATCATTCAGTCTTAACGTAAGGGAACAGCAAACTAAATGAAAACTTGACCTTCGAAATTGTCTCTGTGTAGTCCTAATCTTATCAATAAATGTAGATATTTTTTGTAAATATCAATGCAGATATTTGTTTATATAAATTACTCATTTTTGCAATGCTTTTAATCTATCTATACCAGTAGATCATTTTTGTACATATGTTTTATTCATTTTTGGTAATGCTTTTAATTCTAGATATAGATAATTTCTGTATATAGATATTATTAATTTTTGTTATGCTTTTAATCAACAATGTATTCCGTTTTTGCATATTACAGGGTTATCCACCATTGCGCTTAGGCACTGATTGTAAAACTGTAGTAGAAATTAAATTGCAGACCACATCTTGGCATCATAGTCTGACCATATGTACTGATTTACTGTACGGTAGACATAAACAAAATTATGTTTGACAATACTGCAAAAGTAAATTGAACTCTTATCTGTTTGCGTAAAATAAAAGCTATGTATTGCATTGCATCTCAAAATGTTGTTATTTTTGTGTGTTAGATTTGTGTATAACCAGATTTATGCAATATATCGGGTATTTTTTAGTTTGCTTGACTGTATAATATTTTATTTTAGTTTGGCTTACTTGAAGATTTTTTTTAGATTTAATCTTTGTTTGATTTGATTTATCTTCAGTTCATCAGTGGCGGTACAAAAAGACGAGATTTGAAATATCAACAGATGTTTTGACTATGTGTAAATATAACTCTTACCCAGGTATATACACGAGAGAACATTAATTATTTATTAATTACAAGAGAGCATGAATACATTGATCAAGTCAATGATGATAGTTCATTGACGAGTGCGATGGAAGTTGACGTAATGACATTGCCCAAGTGTGATTTTTACGTGTTTTTTTTAATCTATATTATAATAATTTCATATTGGACAAGTCAGGAAATATGCAATAAAACTATTTCATGTGATAAAACAATTTAAAATGTAACGGTACATTTTAAGTAATTTTCAATTGTATTTATAATGTTGAATATGCTTATGTGCACGCATTAGACGAGAGACTTAATTAGGTATGAATCACAGGAATATGTTGGTGTGTTTACAACTGCGAACGTTTTGCTATGCTAGATAACATTACGATTTTGTTCAATATGTACTGCTTATAGCGAACAAATAAGTTGTTAGTATGTATGTAATGAACAGGAATGTATGTTTTTAATGTACAAAAATGTATGTATTTGGTGTTTAGATATGTATATATTTAGTGTATAGAAATGTATGTATTTAGTGCATAGAAATACATGTATTTAGTGTATAGAAATGTATGTATTTAATGCATAGCAATGTATAGTGTATAGAAATATATGTATTTATATATTAGTGAATCGAAATGTATGTAGTTAGTGTATAGAAATGTATGTATTTAGTGTTTAGAAATATATGTATTTAGTGTATAGAAATATATGTATTTAGTGTGTAGGAATGGTTAGTGCATAGAGATGTATGTATTTAGTGTATAGAAATGTATGTATTTAGAGTATAGAAATGTATAGTGTATAGAAATATATGCATTTAGTTTATAATAATCTATAGTGTATAGAAATATATGCATTTAGTGTATAGAAATATATGTATTTAGTGTAGAAATGTATAGTGTATAGAAATGTATGTATTTAGTGTATAGAAATGTTTTTATTTAGTGTATAGAAATGTATAGTGAATAGAAATGTATGTATTTAGTGCATAGAAATGTTTGTATTTAGTGTATAGAAAAGTATAGTGAATAGAAATGTTTGTATTTAGTGCATAGAAATGTATAGTGTATAGAAATATATGTATTTAGTGTACAGAAATATATGTATTTAGTGTATAGAAATGTATAGTGAATAGAAATGTATAGTGTATAGAAATATATGTATTTAGTGCAAAGAAATGTATGTATTTAGTGTATAGAAATGTATATATGTAGTGTATAGAAATATATATGTATTTAGGGTATAGTAATGTATGTTTTTAGTGTATAGAAATATATTTAGTGTATAGAAATATATTTATTTAGTGTATAGAAATATATGTATTTAGTGTATAGAAATATATGTATTTAGTGTATAGAAATGTATGTATTTAGTGCTCAGAAATGTATGTATTTAACGTATAGAAATGTATGTATTTAGTGCCCAGAAATGTATGTATTTAACGTATAGTAATGTATGTATTTAGTGTATAGAAATATATGTATTTAGTGTATAGAAATCTATGTATTTAGTGCACAGAAAAATATGTATTTAGTGTATAGAAATGTATGTATTTAGTGCTCAGAAATGTATGTATTTAACGTATAGAAATGTATGTATTTAGTGTATAGAAACGAGAATAAAACAATGTCGTACACTCGAAAACATGTACTTTCCTAGAAAATTACATTTCCTCTCATCTTTGCTATTTTGCCGCGTCCAGCGATTGGTCTTAACTCAATCCCACAAATACTCTACCCATCAGCCGTGTCCACGGCCATACTCAACTTAAATCCGGCACGTAAATCACGTAGTATAACGCAAGGGTATTCACATCAGCAGTTTTTACACTTATCAGGGCGAGATCAAAAGTATTTAATATATCCCAGAATTTAGGACTTTCACAAAAACAACACAACAATAGTTTTAAAGTAAGATATAATTCACTCAGAAGCTGACCAAGACGTGACGGAGTTGGAAGTGCTCTGGACCAAATAATGTCTCCCATTTCCCTCGTGTTTGGTCCTAATTCCATTAAAAAATCACTCGCAGTTCCCAAGTCTACGGCTTTTAATGCGATTTCTTAAGCAGATCGACAGCCCGGGAAGGCAGCAGGATATCTTCACAATATTGGACGTGGCCAATAAATAGGGGACGTCTGAACGAAGGATTTGTAAAGCACTGTTTGAAACTAGCTAGGAATTGTACGGCAGGAGCAGCAAATCAGAATCCAAATCAATCTCAAATAGAATGAGAGAGTAAAGGGGAAAATAGGGGATAGGGTGTAAAGCCATTCGATTGCAATAGAGGAAAAGAGAGAAAGAAGGAGAAAAGCCGAAAAGGTAAAACGTTGCAAGGGAAGCAAAAGTTGGGTTACGATGGAGTAAAGATAGAGCGGGGTTCGGTCAACATTGAAGTGGGAAATAGAGCAAGGGTTGGTCAAAATTTGAGTGGAGAAAAAGCGAGATTTGGGTAACGATGGAGTAGAAATAGAGCGAGGGTTGGTCTACATTGGCATGGAAATAGAGCGAGGGTTGGTCTACATTGGCATGGAAATAGAACCAAGGTTGGTTAACACTGCAGTGGAAATAGAGCGAGGACTGGTCAACCTTGGAGTGGAAATAGAGCGGGGGTTGGCCAACATTGGATTGAAAATAGAGAGGGAGGGCTGGTCAACATTGGGGTGGAAATAGGGCGAGGGTTGGTCAACGTTGGAGTGGAAAGAGAGTGAAGGTTGGTCAAAATTGGAGTGGAAATAGAGCG
This sequence comes from Argopecten irradians irradians, assembly GCA_004382745.1. Taxonomy (NCBI): domain Eukaryota; kingdom Metazoa; phylum Mollusca; class Bivalvia; order Pectinida; family Pectinidae; genus Argopecten; species Argopecten irradians. The sequence goes on along the minus strand of SAYR01054870.1, from coordinate 1,061,070 downwards.
AGGATGAGGGAGATACGGAAGGCTGATTTCGTTAACAAAACACAAAGATAAAAACAACAACTAAAAATTAAAACAAAAACTGTGAAAACAGAAAGCGAATTCCATCATCTCAATATCAGTTGAATATTTATCCCGAGTCGTGCTCCTTCCCGAACATAGAATTCTTCGATCCAATTGTATCTAGCGTAAACAAGGTGAACGACCTTTAGTGTCTATCAATACGTCAGATCCGACAGAAAATTACCATTTACTATTTAGCTGTGCTAATAAACTTCCTGCTTTTATTCTCGGAATGCTCTGCTGTGATCAATCATACAATAACTTGGAAATCCTTGGAATTTAAGGAATAAAATCATAATATCGATCGGTTGTGGTGTCTCTATTCACACTACGTACGGTTCCTTGGTTTATAGTCTGACGGCAAACTTTATGTTTGGAGATACGTAGTCAGGTGTCTGCATTCATTATTCAATAACTACTATATATAATACTGATTGTATCATCGTTATATTATCAGGTTAAATGTTTCATTTCCTCTAATAAACAGAATTTCTGTTACATTATTGCTTTGTTAATATTTTTCCATTCATATTCATATATTTTCCCGTTATTACTTTAATGACCATAATCCCTAATACTTCCCATTAGCTTTAGTCAGTGAACTATTTTTATATGCTATATCCCCCCTTTGTTTTAAGTGAATTAATTCCTAATTTATACTTGATGTATTCTCTCTCAATTTAGTCAGTGAACTCCTATTTTTTATATGCTATATTTTATCTTCGTTTTTAGTAAGTGAATTCCTATTATTTACATGTTGTATTTCCCCTCCTTTTCGTCAGTGAACTCCTATTTTTATACGCTATACCCCCCCTTTCGTTTTTAGTAAGTTAATTCCTATTATTTACATGTTGTATTTCCCCTCCTTTTAGTCAGTGAGCTGCTATTTATTTATATACTATATCCCCCTTCGTTTTTAGTAAGTGAATTCCTATTATTTACATGTTGTATTCCCCCTCCTTTTAGCCAGTGAACTCCATTTTTTATATGCTATATCCACCTTCGATTTTAGTTAGTGAATTCCTATTATTTACATGTTGTATTCCCCCTCCTTTTAGTCAGTGAACTCCTATTTTTATATGCTATATCCCCCCTTCGTTTTTAGTAAGTGAATTCCTATCATTTACATGTTGTATTTCCCCTCTTTTTCGTCAGTGAACTCCATTTTTTATATGCTATATCCCCCCTTCGTTTTTAGGAAGTGAATCCCTTTATTATTTACATGTTGTATTCCACATTCGTTTACCCCATCCATTCTTATATTACGATATTGAAGCTCTCATTTGTTCATCAGTACATTCTGCCAGCTGTATATATCTAACTGTGGAAGGAGATGGTTTCAAAGGCTGTTCAAACCTGCGACAAATGTTTTCATGCATTTAATAATAAAATATGTTTAAAGTCAAAGTACATTCTTTATATTGAGTTCGGGTTATATTAATCAAACGAATGATAATTATTCTGTAAAATACTCAATGCACTTAGCTAGGAGATGTAGAATGATGTGGTTGAAGAACACATCCGTGATTTATTGTTCATTACAATATATGTATTGGTATGTACTATAGGAGGGGCACGTATCTTTGTTCCTACTATAGATAAGGCCAGCTCCTCGTTGGTTATTGAGGGCTATCACGTTAGGATGATAAGCAGAATAAGATGTATAGGAGATCCCATACAAATAGATATATCCTATAGGTACATACCGATTTAATTAGAAGACTGTGCATGTCTGTCCGAGATTACAGAATTACAAGACATGTATTAGATCCAGACAAATATTGAATTGTATGTGCGTATCCGATGATAGAGGATTCTGAGTAAGTAAGGGTGGTCGCGACAGAGTGGGTAGGTAAGCTGAGGTATCTTTGGTTAGGTAAGCTGAGGAATCTTAGTAAGTAAGGCTTGTCGTGACAGAGTGAGTAGGTAAGCTGAGGAATCTTAGTAAGTAAGGCTGGCCGTGACAGAGTGGGTAGGTAAGCTGAGGAATCTTAGTAAGTAAGGCTGGCCGCGACAGAGTGGGTAGGTAAGCTAAGGAATCTTAGTAAGTAAGGCTGTCCACGACAGAGTGGGTGGGTAGGCTGAGGAATCTTAGTAAGTAAGGCTGGCCGTGACAGAGTGGGTAGGTAAGCTGAGGAATCTTAGTAAGTAAGGCTGGCCGTGACAGAGTGGGTAGGTAAGCTGAGGAATCTTAGTAAGTAAGGCTGGCCGTGACAGAGTGAGTAGGTAAGATGAGGAATCTTAGTAAGTAAGGCTGTACGTGACAGAGTGGGTAGGTAAGCTGAGGAATCTTAGTAAGTAAGGCTGGCCGTGACAGAGTGGGTAGGAAAGCTGAGAAATCTTAGTACGTAAGGCTGGCCGCGACAGAGTGAGTAGGTAAGCTGCGGAATCTAAGTAAGTAAGGCTGGCCACGACAGAGTGGGTAGGTAAGATGAGGAATCTTAGTAAGTAAGGCTGTACGTGACAGAGTGAGTAGGTAAGCTGAGGTATCTTAGTAAGTGAGACTGGCCGCGACAGAGTGGGTAGGTAAGCTGAGGAATCTTAGTAAGTAAGGCTGGCCGCGACAGAGTGGGTAGGTAAGCTGAGGAATCTTAGTAAGTAAGGCTGGCCGTGACAGAGTGGGTAGGTAAGCTGAGGAATCTTAGTAAGTAAGGCTGGCCGTGACAGAGTGGGTAGGTAAGCTGAGGAATCTTAGTAAGTAAGGCTGGCCGTGACAGAGTGGGTAGGTAAGCTGAGGAATCTTAGTAAGTAAGGCTGGCCGTGACAGAGTGGGTAGGTAAGCTGAGGAATCTTAGTAAGTAAGGCTGGCCGTGACAGAGTGGGTAGGTAAGCTGAGGAATCTTAGTAAGTAAGGCTGGCCGTGACAGAGTGGGTAGGTAAGCTGAGGAATCTTAGTAAGTAAGGCTGGCCGTGACAGAGTGGGTAGGTAAGCTGAGGAATCTTAGTAAGTAAGGCTGGCCGTGACAGAGTGGGTAGGTAAGCTGAGGAATCTTAGTAAGTAAGGCTGGCCGTGACAGAGTGGGTAGGTAAGCTGAGGAATCTTAGTAAGTAAGGCTGGCCGTGACAGAGTGGGTAGGTAAGCTGAGGAATCTTAGTAAGTAAGGCTGGCCGTGACAGAGTGGGTAGGTAAGCTGAGGAATCTTAGTAAGTAAGGCTGGCCGTGACAGAGTGGGTAGGTAAGCTGAGGAATCTTAGTAAGTAAGGCTGGCCGTGACAGAGTGGGTAGGTAAGCTGAGGAATCTTAGTAAGTAAGGCTGGCCGTGACAGAGTGGGTAGGTAAGCTGAGGAATCTTAGTAAGTAAGGCTGGCCGTGACAGAGTGGGTAGGTAAGCTGAGGAATCTTAGTAAGTAAGGCTGGCCACGACAGAGTGGGTAGGTAAGCAAAGGAATCTTAGTAGGTAAGGCTGGCCGAGACAGAGTGGGTAGGTTAGCAAGTAAGGCTGGCCGCGACAGAGTGGGTAGGTAAGCTGAGAAATCTTAGTAAGTAAGGCTGGCCGAGACAGAGTGGGTAGGTAAGCTGAGAAATCTTAGTAAGTAAGGCTGGCCACGACAGAGTGGGTAGGTAGGCTGAAGATATTAATAAGTAAGGCTGGCCGTGCAAGAGTGGGTGGGTAGGCTGAGGAATCTTATTAAGTAAGACTGGCCGTGACAGAGTGGGTAGGTAAGCTGTGGAATCTTAGTAAGTAAGGCTGGCCGAGACAGAGTTGGTGGGTAAGCTGAGGTATCTTAGTAAGTAAGGCTGGCCGTGACAGAGTGGGTAGGTAAGCTGAGGAATCTTAGTAAGTAAGGCTGGCAGTGACAAAGTGGGTAGGTAAGCTGGGGAATCTTAGTAAGTAAGGCTGGCCGTGACAGAGTGGGTAGGTAAGCTGAGAAATCTTAGTAAGTAAGGCTGGCCGAGACAGAGTGGGTAGGTAAGCTGAGAAATCTTAGTAAGTAAGGCTGGCCGAGACAGAGTGGGTAGGTAAGCTGAGAAATCTTAGTAAGTAAGGCTGGCCACGACAGAGTGGGTAGGTAGGCTGAAGATATTAATAAGTAAGGCTGGCCGTGCAAGAGTGGGTGGGTAGGCTGAGGAATCTTATTAAGTAAGACTGGCCGTGACAGAGTGGGTAGGTAAGCTGTGGAATCTTAGTAAGTAAGGCTGGCCGAGACAGAGTTGGTGGGTAAGCTGAGGTATCTTAGTAAGTAAGGCTGGCCGTGACAGAGTGGGTAGGAAAGCTGAGGAATCTTAGTAAGTAAGGCTGGCCGAGACAGAGTGGGTAGGTAAGCTGAGGAATCTTAGTAAGTAAGGCTGGCCGTGACAAAGTGGGTAGGTAAGCTGGGGAATCTTAGTAAGTAAGGCAGGCCGTGCAAGAGTGGGTAGGTAAGCTGAGGTATCTTAGTAAGTAAGGCTGGCCGTGACAGAGTGGATAGGTAAGCTGGGGAATCTTAGTAAGTAAGGCTGTCCACGACAGAGTGGGTAGGTAAGTAGAGGAATCTTAGTAAGTGAGACTGGCCGCGATAGAGTGTGTAGGTAAGCTGTGGAATCTTAGTAAGTAAGGCTGGCCGTGCAAGAGTGGGTGGGTAGGCTGAGGAATCTTAGTAAGTAAGGCTGGCCGTGACAGAGTGGATAGGTAAGCTGAGGAATCTTAGTAAGTAAGGCTGGCCGTGACAGAGTGGATAGGTAAGCTGAGAAATCTTAGTAAGTAAGGCTGTACGTGACAGAGTGAGTAGGTAAGCTAAGGAATCTTAGTAAGTAAGGCTGGCCGTGACAGAGTGGGTAGGTAAGCTGTGGAATCTTAGTAAGTAAGGCTGGTCGAGACAGAGTGAGTAGGTAAGCTGAGAAATCTTAGTAAGTAAGGCTGGCCGTGACAGAGTGGGTAGGTAAGCTGAGGAATCTTAGTAAGTAAGGCTGGCCGTGACAGAGTGGGTAGGTAAGCTGAGAAACCTTAGTAAGTAAGGCTGGCAGCGACAGAGTGGGTAGGTAAACTAAGGAATCTTAGTAAGTAAGGCTATCCGTGACAGAGTGGGTAGGTAAGCTGCGGAATCTTAGTAAGTAAGGCTGGCCGCGACAGAGTGGGTAGGTAAGCTGACGAATCTTAGTGACGACACTGCGTCCAAATAAAAAACAACATGACCAGCGTCCAAAACAATCGACATCACCAGCGTCCAGCAGTGTCGTCCAGATATCACCAATAACAGATGCATCAAGTGATATAAAGAGTGTGCTTGATATCAAGAATCGTCTACTTCTCTATATTAGTTTAAAATAGTTATATTGCTGAGCTGCGATTATATCAAAGTGTTGGTATTCGTAAATTATATTTAATATAAAACAGCCATTTCCACCCATTCCCCTCCTGGATAAAAGTACTCTCAAAACCTGAATTTCCTGTTCGTAGATAAATATTCCAAAATAATACCGTTATCTCATCAGAAATGTTGTTGTCCCTCACATGATAAACTTTCCCTTAATGCATGTTTAATACAGATGAAATCTACATAAAGAGGAAAAAAGAAGAAGAAAAACTTCCAGCACACGGTCTCCCCCTAACGATTGTATAGCATGTCTCTATCAGCTGCCTTATCGCCAGATTAGAGTCTTTATTGGCTATACAGCAATCCAACCAGGCATTTATCATCCAGCCAGCTACCTAATGTTCGGCCATAATTTCATTTACAGACATTTGGACATGAATGTGATTTAAAACGCATAATATGTTCATCGCCGTGAGCTGCAATCGTTAAGGAAACAAGTTTTATCACATATACATTTATGAATGGTTATGATAAGTATACAAAGTACTTCTCTCGACACTATTATGGGCAATGATAGACAATAGTTGATATCACTAACTATTTGTCCTCAATTCCCGATAACATTTTATATTGCATAATAATTTAGCTTCGCTTGTGACAACCGTTCCCATTTGTCTAAAATGATTTTATCTTCCATGCACTATGTATGGTGTTTTTGTTGAAAATTGAATACTGATCAAATTGAAAGGCTACATCAAAAACAAATCATTGCTACATTTCCGCAGAATGAAATTATTTATTCTAAATGTTGGTGAATCTTAAATAATCATACCATCGTTAAATTCTAGTATAGTTATAAGATATTGTGCAAGAAAACGCCAGAAAATAAGGTAATGCGTGATGCAATTTAAACGCGATTATTTTGTCGCAATCAAATATTTGCGCAAAATCTATTTTTAACATATTGGCACAAAGTTTTTTTTAAATTGTATATAAACACCGTGTAGAAAGTACAATAAGAGATATTATATTTTAATGCTAAATATATAGCGGTTAACGGTAAAATAATGTGACCTCTAAAATACTTTGTACGTACCTTAACATTTTATAAATATTATGTTTAATGTGGACATCGAAATAAAGAATTGATACAGTAGTAATTCACCTCTGATGATGGGTGAAGTAAATGCTTAATGTATGACCAACTACAAAGCTGCATATGTTGTCACAAAAACATTTAACGCCAAAAGACGTCTTTAACAGGTCAGAGCAATGATAAATTGGCGTAACATCATATTATTTGTTATACATTGTATAAAGAATATATAGAAAATGAAATGGGCGCAACCATATTTATAGCAACATTTCTGGGATGAAAAACGCTCAATTAAGATTTAAGTAAAATAACATAAACGGCATCACGGATAGGACATGCTAAAAATGTGGTGCTGGGGAAAACCTATTCCTTTATTTGTTCATCAACTTACAACTCTATTGTAGTTGAGACAAGTCCACTGAAAATTCTACAAGTATCTTAATGGTGTTTTCGGAATCAGCTCCAATAGATTAAAGGCTAAGTATCCTTATTTTTGATTTAAATGAGATGGGCTGATATGGTCGCGAAGCAATATAAACTTTTGGACTGATGATTTAGGCGATACCTTTACGCCTTTATTTGAATCGCGTTACATAATAAAGGAAACGATGAAGGAGATTTAAGGCCGATCGAAATTGCTTTCACAACGATCCCAGTCTGTTCGGTTAACGTCAATCCTGACTTGAAATTGCCCCTCTGGTAAAATCAATTTAGAGAATGTGTTGTTTTTTATCTAATATAATGGCTGTATCACTGGGTCTTTTAGAATTGAATAACAATTTCATTTACCGAGAGTGAATCTACCAACATATTATGGTAGCAATAGAGTCATAATCTAGGACATCGTGTGGCCTAACACAGTATTCACGCAAAGTCCTACAGGATATGATACCAATAGGGTCATCGTCTAGGACAACTTGTGGCCAAACACTGTCTTTATGCGAAGTCCTACAGGGTACGGTACCATTAGGGCCATCGTCTAACACAACTTATGGCCTTATGGCCACAAAGTCTCAATGAACATTTGTTAAGGTTAAGCTTCCTTCAACGTAATCGCTTTATCAGAATTGGAATGACAAGTTTAAATTTATTTAATTAAACCAACTAGGACATTTTCAATAAGCGCGCATTAGAGCTCTGATGTCATGTTTACAGTCGCAGACATAACTAGGGCTGAGTTTTATTGGACAATGATCTATCGATATTGCCACGCTTCATGCTGCTGTCATGGCAACAAAGAAAATGCAATTAATAAACCAGCTTGTCAATCATGTAATTGTTTTCAATTGAAATAAAATTTTAATTAGTAGGGAAAATTGATGTAGGAATTGCCCTCGGCTAACGTCGAACTTCTTTGAAAAATAACGCAACAAATGAGTTTGTGATCGAAGATCGAATAATTGGGCTATATTTTCCATAGTGATCATTAAAATAATGAAATAAAAATACACAAAAGCGAGCAATATAGCAAACGACTTATAGGTCAACCTGGTTTTTAAAGTCCTAAGATTAAGCTTAAGACAGTGTGTTTCGTGTTTCTGTAATGCATAACACACATTATATCGAGCAATACTGTTCTAAGATTGACTTAATACAGCGTGTTTCTGTAATGCTAACACACATTATATCTAGGAATACTGTTCTAAGATTGACTTAAGACAGTGTGTTTCTGTAATGCTAACACACATTATATCGAGCAATACTGTACTAAGATTGACTTAAGCCAGTGTGTTTCTGTAATGCTAATACATATTATATCTAGGAATACTGTACTAAGATTGACTTAAAGATGCTCCACCGCTGACAGAGCATTTATGTTATTCATCATATGAACAATAATTTGTGTTTAATCGTGTATTAATATGCCTAATTAATACAAAAAATTACATAAAATAATTTATTTCGCCTTCGGTGCATGCGCAATCATTACTTCATTCCATATAAGATATAGTGCCACAGATTTTTTTCGGGATGCAATTAATTATTTTTCATATTTTTAACTTGAAGTAAAATTAGAAGCTCAAACTTTTCAATGGTGGTAATGGTGTAAAGTAAGTAACTTTTGTAACTGAAGAAAATTACTAAATCGTCTGGTCCTGTTTTTGATAGTGAAAAAAACCATTTGTCAGCGGTGGAGCATCTTTAAGACAGTGTGTTTCTGTAATGCTAACACACATTATATCTAGGAATAATGTACTAAGATTGACTTAAGACAGTGTGTTTCTGTAATGCTAACACACATTATATCGAGCAATACTGTACTAAGATTGACTTAAGACAATGTGTTTCTGTAATGCTAACACTTACATGTATTATATCTAGGAATAATGTACTAAGATTGACTTAAGACAGTGTGTTTCTGTAATGCTAACATACATTATATCTAGGAATACTGTACTAAGATTGACTTAAGACAGTGTGTTTCTGTATTGCTAACAAACATTATATCTAGGAATACTGTTCTAAGATTGACTTAAGACAGTGTGTTTCTGTAATGCTAACACACATTATATCGAGAAATACTGTACTAAGATTGACTTAAGACAGTGTGTTTCTGTAATGCTAACACACATTATATCGAGGAATAGTGTGAAACAATTTATTTCGCGAGGATTTTATTTTTGCGGTTTCAGATTTAAAAGTAATTCGCGGCGACCAATTTTTGCAAACTCTAACCGTAATAGGTAATTTTTTTATCGCTCATGAACGTTAGGCCAAAGAAAAAACATATGTGTGTTTAGGGTTACATTGGCAAAAAATAGGGTCGGTAGGTCGGGATGTTTTTTTTTTTTTTTTTTTTTTTTTTTTTTTCAATTGTGTCTTTCACTCTAAAATAATGGCCGAAACCGGAGTCAGAGGTGGAAATCCCGACCTAGAAAAGAGAAAAAAAATAGGGTCGGTCGGGCAACCCTAAACAGACATTATATCATTTGCCTAATTTTTGTTACATTTCACTGGGGGATGAAGAAAAAATGATTTAAAATTATCAATTTATAAAAGTTAACATTTTATTATACTCTAGTACAAGAAAATATACCTTTGATATTTCAAGAGCAAAGTTGATTTAACAAACGAATAATGACGTATGTTTAGCTCTACTTTGAGTGAGTGAATGAGTTGCTGAGCCCACCAAAAACACAACAGTACATGATGGAGTAGGATAAACGAGATTCTAGGAAATGGTGGTGAAACACATCAAATAAAAAAAGGAAATGTGCAACATGTACAAAGCTATAGTAATGAAAAGAGAACAATTGGTGTAATGTCTATTTATCGGTAAATCATCTCAAAAAGTGTATGAATGCACAAAAGGTCACATATGTTTGTAATCATAAACTTATAGGCCCATTATTTTTCCGAAAACGGCTTTTATTTTTTGAAATGGGAAAGTAATACGAGATTGATGATTTTGTCGATTCGCGAAATGTTACATTTGTCATTATCTTCTGAACAATTTAATAAATGTTAATTTTCATAACGCGGGAATGTTTACCGCCGTCGTTCTAATTTACACGCTTTGGTTGACTACTGCGCCAGAAGTCACTTCATCGTTAACATATATTATGTAGGAAATCTTGTTTGGTACAATAACCATAATAAAGATACCAGATTTTGTCCAGCTGTTTTGTTGTTTATCTGTAGATACCGGAAAAAGAGGATGAACTGATTAATTACGAAATTCAGTCACAGAAAACGATGTTGGTGTAACGTTGTTATTTCCTGTAGATAATTATTTTGTCAAATCCATAAACAGTTGGTATTGTTTGTGATTATTCTGTCAATGGAATCCTGAGTTATCTGTCCTTTGTGTGGAAATCGATCAGCCAGACAAAGGGCTGCCCGACACTGAGTCTCTGGGTCAGTGGGACGCTTTGAAGGATGGATCTCGGTCAAACAACTGCAGCGTATCCATCATATTTAACTTGACAGGTACGTTTGTATGCATTTTCACACTTTAGCCAACGCCTTACATCTTCTTTAGAATTCGGGGAGATGCGTTTAGTGTAGATATACAGATCTATTCATCAAATGTTCAACATGTAGGAAGGACGACTGCAGAATTGACAACACAGTTAAACCAAGATAAATTATGATCTTTCGACGAGACATTCAAAATTATCTTCATTTCCAAGAGTTGAACACATGCCATTTTATAGTGTCATATAACTATTGCATGTGACGAATGTGTAATTTATGATTGCTTTATTTTACCTCCATATTGAGTATGCATATGTGTGTTTAATAAAGTTATTCAGCACCAAATGCTATCAAAATCATAAGTATGATATATCGCATTATTATCAAACAATAATTGACTTAGCCAGTTTAATATCTACAATACACACACTATCCTCATACAAAATGTGTTAGCCTTTTAAGCAACGTTTTGATCTTCTTTATTTGTGACGTTGGAATTCACCAGAACACACCTGCGGAGCGTACTATAAGATCAACCCAAAAAACAAAAATAGAGAACTTCATATACTTAGCAAACGGCACAACACATACAATATCAACCACAAAATCCACACAACAGGACCTCATATCTGATCAATATCTATAAATTAAATAATCATCACGATCTAGAATAATAAAATCTTCTCAGTCCAACTGATGTTAAAAACCTATCTGTTCTGATGTTATAAATTACCTACACTGTAAAGGAAGGAATATGGATTTTGAAGACTATACGGGAAATCATCAGAAAATATTCATTCAGATACTAGACACATCGCTGAGCGTTCCCGTGCCTGAACACAACCTAAGCATATTAGCGTAAGAGTTCGGCTTCTGAAGGACAGCGGCTCATAATTCTCGCAAATGAGCAAAATCCATGCATGAACTGTGCCGGCTTCTTCGCCTCGCAATAAACAGGATGAAGTGTTTTGATTCCATTCTACAACAAATACCCTCTGTTAACGACCACGATGTTGGCTGCGTTTATAAGGATTGTATAGGCCACCTTTTAGTCCTCAGAAACACCACAATTACAATAATATAGCCGGGCGTCGTGCTTTCGCGCCCCGCCATCTTGGTTTAATTCCGGAAATGGCCATTATAGAATACGGAAGCCGACGGATTGCGAGCATCGGCCTTGTATTGACTGTTCATACAAGTTTATTGATAAGGAACTACCAGCGGGGCAGTCTAAGGACACTATGGGGCACCGAAAGGGACCAGGCGGTACCGGCTAGTGAGGCTAAAGACGCCGAATATCTTTACTAGTGGAAGTGTGAGGGGGTACGCCAATATATTATTGGATTCAGTGAGTTTTTAATAATATATTTCCTATTGCACCTCAATGGCTTCTACACTATTTTCAAGGATAGATGAAAACATGTTTTTTTCAGACAAAAGAGTGTCTGTAGCCATGTAGAGCAATCGGTCAGTCATGCTATAGTTGAAGTCAGACTGACTAATGGGAGAAACGACTTCCCTCACTAGAGAAAGCAAGCACTAACAGCTTCATTGTCTGTACAGTCCATACGATGACGCAACAATAATAAAGTTATCTTGGTATGTACTACACATGTCCATGAGTCCGTCACTCATTCAATATTTGTAAGTAACAGTCTTCCTGCCATATTAGGCCGTGTATATCATCCAAGCATATAGGTTTAAAACGGTAACCATTGACCGCTTCTCCATTTGTTAAGTGGCGGTGACATTGGGCAGACGACATCATGTGGTTCGCAATCAAAAGGGCAGATCATGAGCTTTACCTACTACCGACACAGTCGGAAACAGAGATAAATAATTCAGGGTATTAAATAAAGACGTCAAGGTTCGATAACTTTAAGTACTCCAAGTCATCCAGGACTCATTTAATCAAAATGTGATAAGGCTAATGACGATTTAACGACAATTCTGAAATAAGTATGAAATAGTTTCCTTAAAGTTAACTGTGATAAATTTTATTAATATTTCTTAATTAATTTCTTCCTTTAGATATAAAGATATAATCACCTGTTTTGCAACAAATGCTAACTGAAACTTTCACTTACCAAGTGATTCAGCTATACCGGACTGGATAGTTATGGTTTCTTCATTCTCCGTTTACTTCAGATACTGATGTATCCGATGTAAAGGGAACATGTACATGTATGGAGGTAACTGCGATTGTGTGAAGAGATGGACGAGGTAGGAGTTGGGTAGTCGGATATTTGGGTATTGGCACGGGATGGGTTTCTTGAGATGTGGGAGTGAGTGAAGGAAGAAAAAAATAATATGTGGGCACAGATAAAGAGAATGGTTGAGTAGACTGAGGATATCGGGTAGATAATTAGGGGTTTCGGGAGATTGGTGGAAACTGATTAAAGGGTTTAAGAATAGATATTTTGTAGTGAGACTGTAGCAGTGACCTGGACGGAGTAGATAGTGGTGTTTATGGGAGTGAAGAATTGGTTGGTTGGCCTGACTAGGCGGGGGTGTTTATGGGAGTGAAGAGTTGGTTGGTTGGCCTGACTAGGCGGGGGTGTTTATGGGAGTGAAGAGTTGGTTGGTTGGCCTGAATAGGCGGGGGTGTTTATATTCATTGGGGAAGCAGTTGGGCGGGGTTTTAAACTCCGTTATATAACATAGGTGAAGCAATTTTTGTTAGATAAGTGTTTCATTCCGAGAAAGTATGGAGCGAGGTTCCCCAAGAAACAATTCGTGTCATCGTGGTTTACTTCATGTGAACACCAAGCTTTGAATCGCCATATCTCCCTAGTGTATAATAAACTAAACAGCCGATATTCACGAACAAAGTTTAATAGGACTCCCCTCCCCTCAGAGAGACTTTAGGTCGTATGATCTCAAGCATTGTTCTGTTCTATATTTGAATTTCTTCAAGAAAAAACCAGAACAACTGCAGATTTAAAAATCATAAGAGAAAACTAAATCCCAAGATGAATGCTATGCTCAGATGATCCCAAGATGAATGCTATGCTCAGATTGGGTAATTTTGTTAATAAATATGCAAATTCAAATCACATTCAATAATGTTCTTTTTAACATTAAAATCATCTATCTAATCAAAAAGTATCCAAAATCCGAGAATTTCTGATGTTTCAAATAGTTTCTACTCATATTCAAATGTGCTTGATAGCTTGTGTGTTTTGATTTTTTTCCTCAAGATTAGGCCTACTGATATTAGAAACTACTGGTGGATCATGTATGAATGGTTTATTTAACAGAACTTGATTTTCAGTGTTAGAAATAAGCTTTATTGTGTAAGAACTTATTTTAATATTAAGTATCTAATGTAATGACAATCTTTTGATAATTGTTTGACATATTTGTAAATTATATTAGAGTTTAATTAATTCTTCGCCTCTACACTTCCCGAAGGGATGGACCAAATAGCTATATTGTGTAGTTTAGTCTTGGACAAGGTTTTGCTTGCTTTTTTTTAACAAAGCAGTGTGTTACTACAGTTATTTTTGGACAATCACAAAAGTATGATGCTATCTCTTATATACACCAAACGTAAATTTGGTAGAACAAATGATGATTAAAAGAATATCTGTCTCATTAATAATCCCCTCATTTCTATGGTTACGAGACACCAGCTAAGAACCATCCAATCATTACATAATGTATGATCCGGACGCTAGAATACATCTGTCAATGTCGTCAAACCAAAAGTTTCCTTCAACAATTCCGATTTAGACTGTCTGATATTCCGCCATCAACTGACATTAAGGAGGCACAGATCTACGACAAAATTGAAAAAGTACACCTTTTATTGAAATCTAAATGGTCTTAAAGGAACAAATGGCGGTTTACGGCGACATTTACTGGAAACTTGATGTAAATGTAGTACACCACGGGGACAGAGATATGCTCAAATACAGATTAACAATCAGTGGAACAGCCGGTACAAAGGATGTTTTACTGCTGGGGGGAGACTAAACAGAACACAACACCCCCGGATACTGATTAAAATACAATCAGTCGGAGAACAACGGCGAGCTGATTTGTTTTAACGTTTACTGCTATTGGTTGTGACAATAATACACAAACTAACACCCGAGAACAGTGTAAGACCACAAAGCGTCTGACTCAATTACTGTATTACAATTATTGTTTTCTGTAATTCCAGGAAAACTGACCCGATATGTTAACTTTATCCAAGGATTTATTTGTCACGTGTATGCTTTATCGTCACAATAACTTAAACTAGTTAATGAAAGTCAATAGTCAATTGATGAGCTTTGCAGATTTATATGTTATTTTTTTCAAATCTATCGTGAGGAATCATAAACAAGATTGGAATTAACATTAAATGATATAATTGGTGATATCTTATTTCATAAATATCATTAATTTACCGTTAATGATAAAATATATGATATCTTATGTCATTGAGTTTTGACAATAATGATCTTATATGTTTCGATCATCATCTTTCAGTTTACTTTTATAATTTCGGAGAGAGCGATTTAAGATTTGAGTAATCCGATGAAATAGTGTTCCTGCATTTTACACAAATAAAATGCTTTAAAACTAAAATGACAGTATTTGGTTAGTATCTTAAGATATTAGGCTTATTTTGGTGCGGGGAAAAGCTGACGTAACATTTTATCTGGCAGTAGTTGTGTATCGGTCAGTATGTGCATCTGTTGCAGGATACAAATTAACAAAACAACTGCATAAAACGTCAACGGATAACAATATTGTAATAAATAAATATTAAAATGAAAAAAATATGTTTTAAAATCATGCCATCGACTTCATGAAATATGCGTGTCGTAGAAAAATATTTGATAATTTTACGTTAAAGCATGAGTTAAAAATACGTGACACTGTTTTAGACAACGCATAACCACACAATGACATTTCGAGTATTTATAATGATATACCGAAATCATTATTTTGTTTTATTATATGACTGCTGCTTTCGTTGTCTTTTAATTGGCCGATACGTTTCTCAGAAGTATTCATCAACTGCGATATCAACCCCGAAATCGGCGGCGAAAAGCACGCGAGGTTACTGGACTGTGACGTCATTATTATGGCGGAAGGCAGCAAGTTTACTGCGATCAACGGTTATCAACAGAAATGAACTGCAACATTTCAATTTATGGAAACTGTTCAAGAATGCCAGACGGGCTTCAGTTGATACAATATTCCGATTCTACCATTCTACACCGTTAGCAAGGAGCATTTGGATATTTACCATTAATACTACATGTAATTACTTTTGTAAACAGAAAGTTTGCAAATACCATCCTGTTTTTGTAGTTATTTCTTTTTGAAGAGCCGGGTAAATATATGTAAGTTTCATATACAGGCCTCGGGATATATCACTTACTCGGGTTGATAACTCACCGTATCCACCTGAAAATAGGTCGATAATTGAATAATATCTATGTATCCATTCATTATAATAAAACAACTTGAAAGTTCAGCTTTAACAAACTACTTACACTTTTACGTATAACTGTAGAAAACATTTTCATAGCGCACATGACAATTACAACGAAATAATCATCTTTTATTTCTATATATTTAATCCAATAAAGTCCAGCCTCTGGGCAACTATAGTCCACAGGGATTTACTCATAACGACGGCTATTACAAGTGTTCTACTTAGTTATATAGGTGTAGTGATACGTTAATAGACACCTACGCCGACTACCATCGTTTAGTAGTTGCAGCACACAACCCGACACGATGCAATGTGTGTGTGCTGTATTCCCTGACGATCAATTCCTCCGAATAACATTTCCCTTTATATACAACCGTATGAAGAGGTCATATGTACCAAATGACACGAATAAAGAAGACTTCGGTGGGGTTACATAATCTGCGTGCCACTCATAACCTAACTAGAATAAAATTATGCCTTAATCAGAGAGCTTAAATATCGCTATTCATCAAAACTGGGGCAACTAATGTTTCATTACAACAGTTGTTTTCTATTTTTAGAATATACTATTATTCAGACCTTACCGACATTAGAGAGTAGACTATAGGAAAAGCCTATACATCGTTCGTGTCATTGTCAATTCAAGAAAGAAATAATTGTAATTTGACAGAGACATAGATTTGTTTTCATAAAAATATATGCCTCGGTTCCCAGTCGTCTGATTTTTTCCGGGCACATATCGTCATACATATGTAGATATAGGTAAAGTGAAATATATCGTTGAAGTAAATTGGCAGTCATACGTTCATTCAATTCACGTTTACCCGCCAATTACCTCCAAACACGGCCGCCAATATTGCCGGAGTGTTGACAAACTGTAGACTGGTGTTCGGCGGGGTGTTACGGGGAGTTGTGGAGCGTAAGGGATTCCCCAGTAACGAACACGGAATATGTACAAGTCGGCACTAATTGGGTTTCCTTTACAGACATAGCCCGGGGAACCTCTAGTTAGGAACACAACGTTACACCATGTAGCTATCGGTGTTCTAGGAAACCTGATCATTACTAGGTCTCTATGCAGGGATCTTGTAGAGGCACACTGCGCATCAATAGACACTTTTCGTGACATTAAGAGAACAAAGCTTAGCAAACTTGGAATAAAGAAATCGATTTTTACTTTAAAACCGGTTAGAATTCAGAAATTTCGATCAAAGACACCTAGCACTGCACATAAGTCTTCACCGCGACAGAAAACAGTTTCAAATAGTAATGGTAGGACTTTTAAGAGCAGAACTTCCACGAAGAAACATTGCATATATATACTAAACATTTTGTTAATTGATGAAGATTGTTTTAAGAAAACAATATTTCCTATTACATGTAAGCTCTGTCCATCGTTTGTCTCCATGGAAACCACACAATATAAACCTGATATTGTGAATGTCTCAATAGGACCACTTACGTTCCTTAAGTTCTTTGAAATAAAAAGATAGCTGATGATGGTAAATCAAGAAAAGAGGTCCTTTAATTCTTTTGTGATGATGACCTTGCCAACTACTTCCGGTGTAATGATATCGTCCATTATTCTAAGAAAGGGATTCTCATTCTCTCTAATGTCACCAAAAGTAGACCGTAATAGGCTGCACACTTTAAGATTATCTCTAAACACCATCAAACAAATTGCCATAGTATTTAGGCACGGCTCTAAATGCTATTTCTATTAGAGAAAAGCCAACGGTAAATTTTATATAGTCGTCATTTTCAGCTAATCAAATTGCCGAAACGCATTACTCCCGGGATATGACTACCGGTGTACCCGGTGCATGTCGGGAAAACGAGATGTAAGGTACAAAATGACGCGTTCTCCACGTCATTACTCTAGGGCAAATGTCCTATACGACAGTAAAACGCCGATATGAAACTTTATGAGGGAAGCCAATTTTCATTAGGATCTGTGATGACCCTGTTTGCTGTCGGTAGTGTTTAAGCACGCTACCGGACCGGCCAATGATATTAAGGCCATTTCCGGGGACTTTTAATGTTCGCGAGCCAAATTCGCCTTTTCCCAATTTCTCTCAATGGCTGATTACAAATTGCTGACACTTATAAGGATGCCGGCTGGTTACGGTAATGTAACTGGTTAGAAGAAGGAGAATTTCGATTTATAAATCGTATGGTTAATGAGAACGGGGTTTTATTACACCTTTCTCTCATATGGTATAAACACGGGGTCGCGTTTTTACAGAAGTGCTATAGCCAGCGCCCAGCAAGGAGTCGAACATGTCCCAGTCTTTAATTATTCAAAGAACGCTTGTATATGACATTTTAACAACACATACAAATATAATAATGTACACACACGATGACATAAAAGAAAATGGGAAACATTTAAATGCAAAAACCAAACCTAAGAGATGAGAACAATATATGCTTTATCTACCAGTGAAGTAATTTAAGTTTATTGTATATCAATTTAGGCGATTTCGTACACTTCATTAAGAAAAAGCGAGACGCTATACCGAGCATTGGTATTCTGAATGTCCGGAACTATCACTAGCGATGTCGATTATAACTATTTCGTGGTGTTGTCCTTGTTTGATCTCGGGGCTAACAGGAAATAGGACGACGGGAATACGTGGTGGTATAGAAACCTAACAGGTCCGTAAGTACGTCATTGTATTAGGATTATGGGAGGTAGGAGTGAGAGACGTACCAGAAAGACATGTCTCTCTAGACACAAACGTACAGACTCCAGTCACATGAAGAAGGACAAAGCTGACGTCAAACAATAACGGATGTAAGCTGCCATACACCGAAGTACCGAGGTGAGCTTATGCGCGGCGTCCGTCGTCTGTCGTCCGTCAACAATCGACTTCTTCTCCATAACCGCAGGTTGGAATTCCACAAAATTTGACTGGTAGCATCCTTATGGGCTACTGACTGAAAATTGTACAAATGATGGGGCTGACCACCAAGGGGCTCGAGGGGCGGGGCCAAAGGGGTTCAATTTGGCTGTTTTCATCTAAACGTCTTCTCTTAAACTACATGTAAGCATGGGGGAGCACTCATAATGCAATGGTAGCATCCTTATAGGGTGGGGATTCAAAATTGTACAAATGATGGGGCAGACTCCCCGGGGGCCTGAGAGGCGGGTCCGAAGGGGTCAATTTGGCTGTTTCCATCTAAACGTCTTCTCTTAAACTAAGCATGAGGAGCACTCATAATGCAATTGTAGTATCGTTATAGGGTGGGGATTCAAAATTGTACAAATGATGGGGCTGACTCCCCGGGGACCTTAGGGGCGGGGGTCAAAAGGGATCAATTTGGCTATTTCAATATAAAGGACCTCTACTACAAAACTAAGCATGGGATAGCACTCATAATGCAATGATAGCATCCTTATAAGGTGGGGATTCAAAATTGTACAAATGATGATGGGCCTAACCCCCCGGGGGCCTGAGGGGTGGAGCCAAAATTAAACAAATCGTGGAGTCAATTTGTCTGTGTGATTTTTGAATCACTAATTACTAAATTACAGAATTACTCAAAGAAAAAAAACCAAAAACAGGTGAGCCTCTTGTTTATCTATGACTTCATTAACCAAAAATAATATGAGAATAATGCTTATAATTTGATTTAGGTAACTGATTTAGGTAACTCCATCAGATACTTATTAGGAATAAATTTCCGTGATTTTACTTACTTATACAATAAATCAAACTGCAGGCGCATATATATCTTATTCAATAGCATAGTCCAGTTTGGCCAATGACTACCGGTTTAAAACTTTCTGTATGTGTGACGTCATAATACTTGACGTACAATTCTTTCGGTCTATGGAAAAATAACCTCAAAGATCTAACCAATGAAAATGAGTGTAAAATATAAAACTAATTTATACAACTATATATTCCACCAGATTTCAGCATACACCAACTTCGCTGGCCTTTTTTTCTATTGTTTGATTACTCTCCACATTACGATATTATCAGACCAGACAAATATTCCTAAAATTAACATAATAATGAAATCCTAATCCTCCACCAGGCACAGCGACAATTTCATATGCAAAATAAAGCATTTGACCTACATTTTATAGGGTTTTCTGTGCATTGTTATCAACAACTTTCCCTGATCACAAAGCGCCTCCGTAATGGTAGTAATCCGGCCTGCTGACTATCGGGGCTGGTTTGAAGTGATTGTGTATACATATGGATGGAGTCTGTAGCCATCAACACAGGATTCTATTGTATGGTACAACGCCGCGTGGTTCTGTGGGACGCAGACAATGATTCTTGGGGACGGCAGCCTTTAGTTCAAGGAATGGCAGACAATGGTTTTGGGGACGACAGATAATGGTTCTGGGGGACTGCAAACAATGGCTCTGGGGGACTGCAATCAATGGATCTGGGGCACAGCAGACAATGGTTCTTTGGGATGACAGAAAATGGTTCTGGGGGATGACAGACGATGGTTCTGGGGGAACGGAAGACAACGGTTCTTGGGGACCTGCAGACCATGGTTCTGGGGGACGGCAGACATTGGTTCTGGGGGACTGCAAACAATGGTTCTTGGGGAACGGCAGACAATGGTTCATGAGGACGGCAGACAATGGTTCTGGGGGGTGGCAGACAATGGTTCTGGGGGACGACTGATAATGGTTCGCGGGGACGGCAGACAATGGTTCTGGGAGATGACAGACAATGGTTCTGGGGGACGGCAGACAATGGTTCTGGGGGATGACAGACAATGGCTCATTGTGACGGCAGACAATGGTTCTGGGGGACTGCAAACAATGGTTCTGGGGGACTGCAATCAATCGTTCTGGGGGATGACAGACAATGGTTCTGCGGGATGACAGACGATGGTTCTGGGGGAACGGAAGACAACGGTTCTTCGGGACCGGCAGACCATGGTTCTGGGGGACGACAGACATTGGTTCTGGGGGACTGCAAACAATGGTTCTTGGGGAACGGCAGACAATGGTTCATGAGGACGGCAGACAATGGTTCTGGGGGGTGGCAGACAATGGTTCTGGGGGACGGCAAACAATAGTTCTGGGTGAACGGCAGACAATGGTTCATGGGGACGCCAGACAATGGTTCATTGGGACGGCAGACAATGGTTCTGGGAGATGGCAGACAATGGTTCTGGGGGAACGGAAGACAACGGTTCTTGGGGACCGGCAGACAATGGTTCAGGGGGACGACAGACATTGGTTCTGGGGGACGGCAGACATTGGTTCATGAGGACGGCAGACAATGGTTCTTGGGGGTGGCAGACAATAGTTCTGGGGGGTGGCAGACAATGGTTCTGGGGGACGACTGATAATGGTTCGCGGGGACGGCAGACAATGGTTCTGGGAGATGACAGACAATGGTTCTGGGGGACGGCAGACAATGGTTCTGGAGGATGACAGACAATGGTTCTGGGAGACGACAGACAATGGTTCTTGGGAACGACAGACGATGGTTCTGGGGGATGACAGACAATGGTTCTGGGGATGACAGACAATGGTTCTGGGGGACGGCAGCCATTTGTTCGAGGAATGGCAGACAATGGTTCTGAGGGACGAAAGACAATGGTTCTGGGGGATGATAGACAAGGGGTCACTGGGACAGCAGACAATGGTTCTGGGGGACTGCAAACAATGGTTTTGGGGGACGGCAGACAATGGTTTTGAGATATGACAGACAATGGTTCTTAAGAACGACAGACAACCCCGCGGGGCATGGTTCTGGGGAACGCAGACAATGACTCTTGGGGACGGCAGCCATTAGTTCAAGGAATGACAGACGATGGTCTTGGGGAACGGAAGACAATAGTTCTGGGGGACGACAGACAATGGTTCTGGAGGATGACAGACAATGGATCTGGGGGACGGCAGACAACGGTTCTTGGGGATTTCAGACAATTGTTCATGGGGACGGCAGACAATTGTCCATGGGGACGGCAGACACTGGTTCTGGGGGGTGACAGACACTGGTTCTGGGGGTGACAGACAATGGGTCGTGGGGACGACAGACAATGGCTCATGTGGACGGCAGAAAATGGTTCTGGGGGATGACAGGCAATAGTTCTGGGGGACGACAGACAATAGGTCTTGGGAACGACAGACGATGGTTCTGGGGGATGACAGACAATGGTTCTGGGGGATGACAGACAACGGTTCTGGGGGACGGCAGACAACGGTTCTTGGGGATTTCAGACAATTGTTCATGGGGATGGCAGACAATGGTCCATAGGGACGGCAGACAATGGTTCTTGGGGACCGCAGACAATGGATCTGGGGGACGGCAGACAACGCTCTGGGGTACGGCAGCCATTAGTTCAAGGAATGGCAGATAACGGTTCTTGGGGATTTCAGACAATTGTTCATGGGGACGGCAGACAATGGTTCATGGGGACAGCAGACAATGATTCTGGGGATGACAGACAATGGTTCTTTGGGACGGCAGACAATGGTTCATGGCGACGGCAGACAATTATTCTGGGGGATGACAGACAACGGTTCTGGGGGACGACTGACAATGGTTCAGGGGGACGACAAACAATGGTTCAGGGGACGACAGACAATGGTTCTGGGGGACGGCAAAAGGATATGATTTCATTTGGGGTTAAATGGTTCTGGTGCCGAGTGGGGATTGTCATTTGAATGGAAAATTCACTCTTTTTTGGCAAGACTCGTGCGATTTTCATGTGATATTCTTCAGCCAAAATCCACCTGTTTTCTGAATCATATGGAATTCATGTGCAGCACTGTGGATTTTTGAAATTGAATAGGGTACCAAAATTGAAGAAATATCGAAATAAAAAAGTATGGTCTTAAAACAAATAAAAGGGCAGAAGTACAAACATGTAAATGCTTTCTAGGAGAAAATTAAATGGCTTGTTTTGTAAAATACATGGCCAACACTATTTACTGCATTTTTTGCTTTCTTACTTAATGTTCATGATGGTATAGCACAACTTTAATCATCCAGCGACTACTTACTTAAATCAAGCGTTTAACATTTGGTTTCCAAGAACAGAATAGAACTAATACATCCACCGACAATAACTAAACCCTGCTTTCACTGACTGATGAACTAAAAATGACATTCTCATGTAAAACATAGCGCGTCCCAAAGTAGAAATGACAGTTTGTGGATTACGAATATCCCTTGGGGCGATATCGGCACCGAACCATGGATTAGCAATATCCTTAGGGGCGGTATTGGCACCAAATCAGCCACATCACCAATTAAAACTCTCCATTTTAAAATTTGTGGATTTTATTTTAACTTTTTTTCCCTCGGAATATTTGTCTCGGGTTGTGTGATATGGAATGAAGGTTGTAATTAGATTAGCCTTTTTCGGAGAATCTGCACGTCATTTTTTTAATTTTACATTTGTTTTCTCGAAGGTGACTAATTATCACAAAATGAAAAATGGATTTTGTGCTAGACATGCCAAGTTTACATAACTAAAAAGGCAGAGAAGTTTTCTCATTCGAGGTTTAGAATCACAGAGACACATTCAGTACAGCTGTTTACATAGATAATATCACGGAACAATGAGAAGATACAAAAAGGAAAATCAGAAAATCTCTGACTGTAGTTAGGAAGTCAACACACGAGATCTAGAATAGAAAAGTCTTGTAGTGTATGGCTAGTTCGTATTGTGTCCCTATCAAAGCTTTTTCATCATGCAATCATGAATGTCCAAGTTCACGTTTGTTATATTGAACTAGTTGGACACATTGTAATTTGATTTTAATCTCAATATAAAATTAGAAAATAAGCAAACGTTCCCAAAGATATTGGAAAGGGCTACAGAAACTTTACGCAAATATGAATATACGTAAATGGAAAGAAACTTAGATATTTATATAACTGAAACCAGTGTTTGATAAAAGGAAGGACAGAAATATTTTTCAAGCACAAAACTTGGGTCCTGATTTTTTGTATCACTGGAGGTCTCGGCCGTGTCTGAACCAAGTCTGGGTCTAAGGAAGATATATTGACCAATGACAGTCTGTGGATATTTGGAGAACCACAAATGGCGTAGCGGGTCCCATCACGTGATTACGTAACATACAAATCAATGTTCTGTCACTATCAGCCAGGGTAACGGTCGACCTGGGCGTCTGAAGCCAAGCGATCGGTAGCTTAAAACGCGATACACTCCGAATATTGTGTCGCGGGTCCAAAAGGAGATGGTTCATTACATTACATACGTAATAGTCTAGGGCGGGATAATCTAATATTAAAGTGTAGATGGATAGAATCAGTCCGGACGCAATTACATTATAACGTTTACTTTCTGTATGTCCAGATAAATGCTAAACACATGACCATAACTACAGACGTGTTTACAGTAGGACCGTGCAGATTTAGGTATGTAAATCAATCAGTCCTGTCTATATTCTGTAGACAAACATTTACAAATGCACGAAGGAAGCGAAAACAACGACATGCAAATATTGCACAAATGATTGGTCTAATTTGACGTTGAGCAAGACTTCAGACTTGAATTGAATCTCTGAACTGAACGGGTTTTTTGCAACTAAAACAAACGCTCCACTTGAATACTGAAACACAGCCGATATTGAGACACACGTGCAATCCTATTGAAAACCAAAGCACAGTTACTTAGAATGAACAAAGTTCATAAATATATTTGAACATATTTAACGTGCTGAAATGTTCGTATGACAATATAACTATCTTTCCTTCTTGTGATACCAAGTATCAATGTTGTCACTACCCGATTTTTCTTTGAGAGCATGTTTCACGCGAATTTGTATAGCTGATGTTGCAGCGACCTAACTTTGTATGGCAGGTGTCCTCGCTGAGGTTGAGATCGCCTACTCTGCCAGTTTTTCTGTTTCATTTACCCGTGCATTATACATAATCCAGACATTCGTCAAACATTTACTTCTCGCTTAATTGATACAAAGTAGACATTATTAGTAGTATTAGTAGTATACTATATACTGGGGTTGTCTGTTGGTATAAGTTGCACAGTACTTATGAGAATGGAATAACGAACATGCCACCACCGTTAACGAACATTCAAAGTACACATTTAATTCATTATCGCGAATAACGAGGAAATAAATTCTGCTCTATTTTGTTTTGTACATTACCATTCATTCATTTATTTCGTTTATAATGATTGATATGAAGATTCATGTTTATACAGAAGATGGTGTCAACGATTCTAAGTCATTAAGTGTTACGATTACCACAAACTGGAAACCAAGGAAACGATACATTAAAGCATCTAACCATATATATCTGCAGTTCCTGTTACACTGACGACATCGATATATATTATACTAGAAGCGGAACTGTTGTACTGATTGTTATCAGATATAAAAGGCGACCTATCTGTTATCGCGGAATGGTTTATCAGAGCTAAACCCCATGGGGGTCGTTGGTGTAACAATGATCTGACGCTGATTCCGCATTGGTTTGTTATCATGTGCAGAATTAAGAGGAGGAACAGCTTCATTGTTTAATGTTCTGTCAACAGTCCACGTCAAGTAACGACATTTGTTACTGTAGGAGGTATTTTGTGCCCAACCTACTCTCTAGTGCACACTAGTGTCAGTATACACAGTTGTATATATACCTAGGCTGTCGATGAGAGGAGTTGGGGCAGGGATAGCGTTCATACGGTTATGTAAAGGTATTTATCGTTTGTTTCATCGTTTATAAGATACTAATTAATCGTCATGGCCTCATGGATCAAAGATACCAAGCAACACTCCCCACCCGGTCATATTATACTGACAACGGGCGAACTAGTAGAACACTCTCTTTATGCTGAACGCTAAGCAGGAGTAGAAACTACCACTTTTACAGAATATGGTGTGTCTCAGACAGGGGACAGAACTTAGAGCCTACATCACAGGGGCGAGACTAAGCAAAGGTCAAAAGTGAGGTGGTGTCAAGGGAGACGTTAGGAAGAAGAAACTAAAATAGGATGAAAGAAAAAAATCTTAATCTAGTCGCCTTTTACAATCATGCAATAGGGGTATCTGGTAAAATTCGTACGCCCTGCAGGGCAGATACTCAAAATACATTGAGAGAAGATATTGAAAATGTAAAGTGTTTACCACGTACGCCATTAGAGCCATTAGAGCGATTTAACTACGCTACGATCTGTGTTCATATTTTGCTGTACCTGTGTGTGACAAAGTATTAATCAACGTACAGGTATACCAAGCAGTCAATAGACGTCTTTTTTTCAAACCTGATCGTGTTAACTTTATCAGCTACTAATCAGACCTGATTGTGGTATCCAAGGCTACCCCTGAGTTAATCAGAGAAAAAAAAATGCGGTAGTTGACCTGTCCATAAAAATACAGTAAAGGTGCATGTCTATCTAAATACGTATGTATCAATGTCAGTAATATTACCAGTGGTAGACGTCCTACCGACAGGGCAATGCTCAAGTCTATGACCGAAAAGACAAACATAAAAAAATTCGGGATCCCAGTGGGCGGTAAAAAGCTTACTGCATCCCTAAAATATTCTATAAGGTTTGAGGATACAACAAAAAGTCAAATCATTTGCGAAGAATCGTCACTGCAAAAAAAAGCGCTCACTATAAATATATCTCAATATTAATGTATCTAGGTAATCTGTCCAAATAGGTATCAGGACAAATAAGAAATTTAATGTAAGATCTGTAGTAAGGCAATGAAATTGAAAATCCCTTTGATGATGATCAGCTAGGAAAGGATGATCAAGGGTTAGGATATGCGGACGCCTAGGCAAGTAGATGATGATTTGAGTTAAGTGTAAGTTCCGACTACTGGAGGATGTGGTGTCAGGGTCAATACCAGCTCATGCTAGCGGATATTTGAATTTTAATCTAGAAGAGGTGTTAAGACAAGTGGACGCTACAGATAGAAGTGAAATGTCAAGCTATAGGGGAAGATCTGGTATCAGAGCAAGCGGAAGATCAAGCTATAGGGGGAAATCTTGTATCAGGACTAGTGGAAGATCAAGCTATAGGGGAGATCTGTTATCAGGGCAAGTGGAAGGTCAAGCTAGGGGAGGTCTTGTATCAGGGGAAGTTGAAGATCACGCTATAGGGGAAGATCTGGTGTCAGGGCAAGTGGAAGATCACGCTATAGGGGAAGATCTGGTATCAGGGCAAGTGGAAGGTCAAGCTAGGGGAGGTCTTGTATCAGGGGAAGTGGAGGCTCAAACTAGGGGAAGATCTGGTATCAGGGCAAGTGGAAAGTCAAGCTAGGGGAGGTCTTGTATCAGGGGAAGTTGAAGATCACGCTATAGGGGAAGATCTGGTATCAGGGCAAGTGGAAGATCACGCTATAGGGAAAGATCTGGTATCAGGGCAAGTGGAAAGTTAAGCTAGGGGAAGATCTGGTATCAGGGCAAGTGTAAAGTCAAGCTAGGGGAAGACCTGGTATCAGGGCAAGTTGAAGATCACATTATAGGGGAAGATATGCTATCAGGGCAAATGGAGGGTCAAACTTGGGGAAGACCTGGTATCAGGACAAGTGGAAGTTCTAGCTAGGGGAAGATCTGGTATCAGGGCAAGTGGAAAGTCAAGCTAGGGGAAGATCTGGTATCAAGGCAAGTGGAAGATCACATTATAGGGGAAGACCTGGTATCAGGGCAAGTGGAAAGTCAAGCTAGGGGAAAATCTGGTATCAGGGCAAGTGGAAGATCACATTATAGGGGAATATTTAGTATGAGGGTAAATGGAGGGTCAAACTAGGGGAAGACCTGGTATCAGGGCAAGTGGAAGTTCTAGCTAGGGGAAGATCTGGTATCAGGGCAAGTGGAAAGTCAATCTAGGGGAAGATCTGGTATCAGGGCAAGTGGAAGATCACATTATAGGGGAAGATCTGGTATCGGGGCAAGTGGAAAGTCAAGCTAGGGGAAGATCTGGTATCAGGGCAAGTGGAAGATCACATTATAGGGGAAGATCTAGTATCGGGGCAAGTGGAAAGTCCAGCTAGGGGAAGATCTGGTATCAGGGTAAGTGGAAGATCACATTATAGGGGAAGATCTGGTATCAGGGCAAATGGAGGGTCAAACTAGGGGAAGACCTGTTATCAGGGCAAGTGGAAAGTTAAGCTAGGGGAGGATCTGGTATCAGGGCAAGTGACAGGTCTAGCTAGGGAAAGATCTGGTATCAGGGCAAATGGAGGCTCAAACTAGGGGAAGACCTGTTATCAAGGCAGGTTGAAAGTTAAGCTAGGAGAAGATCTGGTATCATGGCAAGTGGAAGGTCTAGCTAGGGGAAGATCTGGTATCAGGGCAAATGGAGGCTCAAACTAGGGGAAGACATGTTATCAAGGCAGGTTGAAAGTTAAGCTAGGGGAAGACCTGGTATCATGGCAAGTTGAAGGTCTAGCTAGGGGAAGATCTGATATCAGGGCCTATTGCAGATCAAGTCCATCATGGGGAGAATCTCGTTCCAAAGCCAATTGAAACTCCGGCGTGGAGAGAATTGTGTGGTAAATGGTGTGAGAGCTTAAGTTTGAAACGATATGGTGTCACGGCCTGTCAAAAAATATTCCAAAGAAGAATATCTAGTGTAAGGAGTTATGGGACATCAAAGTCAGTCGTAGTTCAGGCTAGGGGTGGAGTAGGTTTCAGAAACAGTAGAAATTCATGAAGTATGTATGTATTAATGGTGTCGGGGGATTAAAATATCAGACAAGGAAAGAGGTTTACTGCCAGGGCCAATAGGTGTTAGGGATAGAGGAGTGTCTGGTACAATGACTAATAGAATCTTACATTGGTCTGTCAAGTGGACAGGGATATTTCAACCCTCGTGGAAGATTTTGTTGAGGGTTGATAGTCAAAATCTTTCATGAAGGTTAAGATATCCCTTTCCACCTGACTGGGCCATGTAAGATTCGTATTCTCCAATATTTTAACGAGAAATGTGAAAATTCAGTCGACAAGAACGTTGCTGTGCGTAAAAATGGTCACCGCATGTATTGATGACGTCACTGTCTAGCGCGTGTGAAGTAGCTGTTCATGTTTTCTGTGAAACAATTTAAGAATTGGCTTATTTTGGAGGGGAAATTCGTAAATAGAAGGTTAGAAGATAGTTATAGTTTGACTGAAAGGTTACCAACCGTCGGCTTTGTTGGGTATATGGGCGGGGACTCATTTGAGGACTATACTAGCCGCTGTATATCTCTATATCAATCGATACTTGGTGGTGAAAGTGTCCGGCATTACACCTAGGCTTTCTTTTAACATCATTGAATGCGCTTAATCAGGTTATCATCCTATCAGGGCACTAATTAAAAGGGCTTGTCACCATCAACAGTATCCATACAGCCTCCTACAAAAGTGTACCCGCCGACCTCCGGTAAACAGCGCTAATGTACTGTATAGAGGCGGGTAAGCTAACCACGCTTCATTAACCACGTGACAGGTCATGCATGGCATGCATTTGTATACAGGAGACAGAGAGGAAATCAATCCATAACATATTGGCGGTGGGATTATCAATAGTAGCTGAGTGAGTCTTTAAGGTCCATATCATACCATCCACATGCACGACCGCGTAACGGAGTGCTTATTCTACAGCTGTATTCTTACGTTTTGGTAACGCGGTGACGGAGTGCTTATTCTACAGCTGTATTCTTACGTTTTGGTTACGCGGTGACAAAGTGCTTATTCTACAGCTGTATTCTTACGTTTTGGCAACGCGGTGACGGAGTGCTGTTATTTTGCAACGCAGTGTCCGAACATTTATTCTGACATCAGCTCTCTTCTACCTTGGCACGTGTCGGGTGACTGTGTTTATTTTACCACTAGATTTCCACTACGTATATTTACTGGATCGCTTTGACCCAGGTGTTAAATAATATTCATTAGTTCTCCACTTCGGAGGTATGATCGCTTAGTGCTGACGAATATTTTAGTTGACTTTCAAACGTCAACTTTCGAATTCTTGATCGAGGGTTCTAGCTCCAGCCAGGGCAATTGTTTGATAGTAAATCTTTAGTTTGTTTTAACGTCAAAACTTGATAAAGACCACTCATATAAACAGGACCATACAAGGCCAAAAAGAAAGCAATCCATGACACAAATCTCTATAGCATATTAACGGCATTGTCATCACCATTGTGATGGTAGTATATCGTTTACCCGAGTTATAGCTTTTATATTGAATTTATTAAAGTAGTATTTGGATTATATTACGAAATCTCTTATTTAAGTTGACGCAATCAATTGTGAAAAGTCGAATTTGTTGTGAAAAATATTCAGATTATAATATCTCACTAATTTTGTAATCTTGTTTTGTTATATTTGTATTGTCCTTTGTTGTTTTTTCTGTCTGGGCCTATTGTTTGAAGTATGATTTAGTGTGTACACTGAAGTAGTTTCCACAATTCAAGGGGAGTAATTCTGCTAGTTAATGATGTCTAAAGTGACGTTAAATTGCATAGAAATATCTATGGTTGTTTTTATATTAAATGTAAATATGTTTTTGCACTCTACTATCGATTGTTGCCAGATAAACTGAGACACTGCAAATGACCTGATTTTTATGCAAATATGTTGCCAAAGCAATGGCTGATTCCTCTTGATGCTACGCTGAGGGCGATTAAATTATTGGAAGGCCACGGATGGAACTATCGCCCGAACAAGAGACAACACCTGTATAATACCCGGCCATATTCACTTCTATTTCCTATTTGATAGGCTTAGACGTTAGCAGGAGTTAGTGGCATATTAAACCAGATAGTGGTCGTATCAAAGGCCGCTAGAATAATCGTTTGTGCCAATTTACTCCACGTGAACGCGTTTAATGGCGGAAAACGGTAAATTAGTAGGCGATGCTTTCAGTTTTAATCAATATTTCCATTATTACCTCATGCTACGACAATGCATTCTGGTGAAACAGGAGTGAACGGGGTATATTGAAGATGACCAGGTAGTGCAAATGATAGAGCATCTGACGAATGTTTTAAGATCCCGAATTCCGTATCCTGGCCCGATCGTGACAATATCTCCTCTCCTGTTACAGAATTACCATGCTTGCCAGCCATTGGTGTTCAATGGTGTGACCTATCGTCAATATTTGGAAGACCGTTTTTATATAGTTGATGAACTGATCTGATAGTTTTAAGAATACTTTTTTCAGTTGAATTTCTAACGAAGTTGAAATATACCACTGAGAAATAACAAATACATCAATATATTGTTACATATTGTCAGCGACAATAGAACCAACTGTTCCAAATGTTTCAGTGAATGAGAATCACGGCGGCGGGGACCACAAACACCAGTATGTCACTGGAAACACAGCGAGCAGGATAATCTTAATTAAAATTTGGTTAATATAATTCTAGTCGATATGTGGTAATATATTTTCTATATATGTACTGACAATGTGAACACGATAATACTTACTCCCTTAACAAGACACGAAACCCGTCGATACCACAGGAAGTTTTACTTGATTAAGGTTTTGAATTTAAGTGAAATTTCAACAATTGAAGTGTTATACATACATGTATAAAGCGTGTCTTAAAATTCAGGGGATAATGCAATGCCTTATTACTGTTGGGAACAGAGAAGTGTATATTTCCTCCCCGGAAACCTGTGAAAATATTTCAATTCCAAAATTTCTAAAACCGTTACTGTGCAATATGCCACTCATTCCTGTAGAACTTCACACCTGCCGTCGAGAAACGATTTCACGAGACATATTCCTTTTTTGCACGATGTCGATTGCGCTGTCAAGTTTGAATAGTGCTTTCCGATTGCGGGGTACTTGGACAAATTGCCGAACGTAAAATCCTCAAAGATGCTTGCTGTGGCGCGTTTCTAACACATTTATTACGCAGGGGGTCTTTTTATCAAACATTTAAGTGTCAACGTCGCATGAGAACGCGTCCTTCCGGTATTTGCGTGCTTGGAGAGCGATCAGTAAACTGGCGGAATATTATCATAGTGAGGAGAGTTCCTAATGGAATAAGTTCTGATATACGCATCACAAACTTCCATTTTTACAACACATTTTAGATTTATGTTAATCTATTGAGAAGAGTGTTATTTCCTAGGTTTATAAAATAGAGAGTCTCGTGAGACTTTACGAGCCCCGGGTCTGTAATGTTTTAAATTTCGGAAATTGTTTTATTGCACCCAGTAATTTCGACAGCTCGCCTAAGTAAAAATACATTCAGTTTGTAATTGAAATAGATCGGTTTCTAAATTCCATTGCGCTCCCATTCATCTTTGTTATAGCCAACAAGCTTGTCACTAACGTATTATCATGGTCCTGGAGCTCTTTACTATTGAGAAACATGTGACTGGCCAAGCAACATGGCACTGGTCATACTGACTACTGAGAACATATATGCCACTGAACGAGCATTGCGTTGATTAAATGACTGACGGTCTGACGCCCTTTTCCTGTTATAACAAAGCATAGGATATATACATACCATCAGGACTGCCGGCGTCTTGGTTTAAGAGAAGACTCCTATCACAGACCTAACACCATGACCATTAACGTCTTGGTTACGGATAACTCGCCGAGTACTGTGATCCAAGCTCCTATGTTATATAGGAGAAGGCTGTCACTGACCTACCATTGTATAAGTACCTGATACCTCTACAGCATAATCGTTAAAGGCGTCTAAATTTAGTCGCCTTTTACGATCATGCTATCGGTACAATGGTAGGTCAATGGTAGGTTTGGTTTAAAAATCCAAAAGGTTCCAGGGGACTTTGCTAGGGATAATTTATGTTGCCCTCCTGAGGTGTACACCAGGGTTCCTTTTTTGGTCCAAAACACTATCAAATAATCTTCAATGTTGTAAAACGATATCATATTCTTATCATAGTCCATAATTACAAAATACTTTTGGTGTACAAGAACCGGAAGTGGATGTACCACCTAAAAATTTGAAATTGCTAAAAATAGAAATTTGGCCATTTTTTGGTTTCAAGACTTGGTAAAAAATCTATTAAAATTTTTAAGCCACACATATTCAGTTAAAATTTGTAGAAATATATACTTTTGAGATTTTGATCGTTTTACGAAATTAACCATTATTTTAATATAGTTTTGGACCTCCAAAAAACCCTGTTGTACAAACTTGTAACAGGCATTTTATAATACATTACTTATTAAAAACAAATTCGAACAAGAATATCTAATTCCATAACCCTGAGATGCGAAAGAATTCGTTAACAAATTGTTCGGTGTCGTAACTTGATAACAAAACATCTCCCAATCAGAATACTCACAGAGCAAGGATATCAATCGTAAATATGCCTAAAAATCAATGTATAGTGTTAGGTATAAACCGTTTTCTTCCGTTTTATTTATCTGTTAAATTGCAGCTTGCGCTATATACAGTTCTACATGTCTAATTTCTCAAAATTAAGTTTGTGCTTGTAAATGCAAATTTGAAAACAATATATGATTCTGTCTTTCATTGAAATGCTGCTCATGTACATGAAGTATGAATAATTCGTTTGTCGGTGTTAAATGAAGTGATTAATAACAAACTTTAATATTTATGGAAAGAAAGATAGGTATAGTGATAAGTGTTAAAACATACAACTAAATAGGAATCACACATTTCTCAAAGATAATGCAAGTGATATCGAAACATTTGAACTTAATTGTTATTTGATGATAACAGACTATATAGATGTTTATTGTATCAAGCATGACTCTTTTATAATGAAGTCGTAATAAAACAATTATTGAGAATACTTAACACCTGACGTAAATTAAATTTAAACAAAAAAATGTAAATGTCCTCTTTATCTTCTAACCTAGTAATACTAAGTGTATTGTTATACTAATTAAAGGTACAATTTAGTTTGTTCCAGGTTGTGCTCTAATGCTTTTAAAAGAAAAACTATCAAAAGATATGCCAAAATTAACAAAAATTTTCAAATTTACATAATGTATGTAATCTTACCATGGTTATATAGCAAAAACATACTTTCTGTCAACAAAAATATCATTAAGTTTTTATCAGGGGCGTATTCAATATTTCAAACGCAGAAACTTAATTTCTAAATACTTAATTTGAAATTTGGTAGATTCGGCCAAAAAGTGTCATTACCATATCTAGTGCACACATTACCACGACGCGGATTATTACATAAAACTGTTGTTCAATATACCATATGAAAATTTAAAGTAGATCATATCGATGTTTCCAAGTAGACGTATGACCAACCTTCACAATACTCTATGAACCAGTCTCAAAATTCCCGTTGATGGACCAGAGTCCTGCACAAACTCCTGCCGTATCAGGTCGATGGATTCCAGTCATCTGTCATTGTTTAATGGGTTGTAATTAAAGTGGTCGTTCGTTAATGATTTGTTAGACAGTGTAGAACGTAAAATTGGGACAGGTTCACAATAAACTCAGATTTATATACAGACTGTGACGGAAGGAGCAATCAGTCGGGCAACACACGAGTTCAATACACTGTTACTCATAAATGTGAAGTTTATAGAGTGTGGGATAACTCATTACTAGGTAATGTACTGTTAACATCGCCAAACATTTGTTTTATATGTACTACAAAAATATGTCCCGTTTACGTAATGGAATGTGCTGTACCATCATGTCCTTGATGGAAACATCGCCAAACCTTTGTTTGATTGTACACTGTGTGTCATAAAATAGAATGTACTCTAACTATTTATGCTTTAAATTAGCAGTTTAACATTAAAATATTTTTCAAAATTTAATTAAGTTTACTAATTGCCTTACTTCAACTAGTAGCTGTAAATTGTTTTACAGTTTATTCCAGTAATTTGGTCGTTTTTTTTTCATAATTGGGTGATTAAATGTCACTTGACATTATCATCTTACCATCTGGAAAACGGAACACTGACAAAGCATTAGTATCAGGTAAAAGGACTTTACATGTACGAAGGGCCCAACAATTATTGTACAAGGCAAAATGCCAGGACTAATGGGGTAGTCAAGGATCAGGCTTTAGATCAAGGTCACAGAAATGGGAATAGCAACAGTACAGGCTGAGAGGACAAAATAATCAGGAACCAACTCATAGAATTAGACCAAAAGACACGACTAAAGAAAGAAGTACCAAATTATGAGTTTAGACCAAAGAAAAAACCCCGGAAGATTATGATGAAATTCGTAAACCCGATCAAAACCCGACAGTAATGAAAGACTGGGAATCAATCCATGGGACTATTCCAAAGGAAATGACATTCGGTTGTGGCCACGAGATCAGGGACAGAGATACGTATCTGTGAGATCCGACAAAGGCGTTTGGTACTATAGCGAAGGAAATGCGACCGCGACAAAATATACCTTAAGATTATATTCAATTGGGAGAAAGATACTGGGATTTCGACAATATCAATAGCTGTAGCTTCTAATTGCACTGCGCAATACAGTGTCGTAAATAGTCATACATATATAGAGAACGTGATCTGTTCGTTAGGTAATGTTACGGCCGCTCCCTGATAGAACTTAGATTTTTTTTTATATTTAGCTTGACAAGACTGATCTTCTCGTAGGCAGA
The DNA here is from genome assembly GCA_004382745.1 of Argopecten irradians irradians. NCBI lineage: Eukaryota > Metazoa > Mollusca > Bivalvia > Pectinida > Pectinidae > Argopecten > Argopecten irradians. The sequence goes on along the minus strand of SAYR01054870.1, from coordinate 1,025,795 downwards.
TCGATAGGGTATTCGTCTCTATCTGTCAATCGATTTTATGAGTTTTGCTTTAAAAAATCAATGCAGTTCCTGTCGGCTTTAAATTTGCAAGATTATTGCAGCAGTTGATGTTAACGCTAATTAAGCAGTGCCATCCTATAAGGAAGATGTGTCGACAGATTATAGTGTAAGGAGGCGTAGTGATAATTAAGGTAAAATATCAGCATGACAGACTACACCGCTGGACACAGACACTGATATATCCTTTTATGAATAAGATACTGTATTCTTTTATTGATTTCTTGAATGTCTATCTGATTGCACAAATGTTAACATATCTTCCTGTTTCAAAGATATGTACCCATACAGTTAAAAGCTATTTCTATAACAGGAATATCTTTTCCAAATATTTCCGTCCATCTTTTATTAAGTACAATTTAACTCTAACTCCATCTCTCTAAAAACTTCTATCTTTGTTCAGTTTTCTTGAATTCAGTCTGTCATGGAGATCCCCTTCCTTTCTGCAATCTAGCATCGTACACAGTTTCAAGACAAACTACATAATTTATATATCTTGTCATCGTCGTGAAAATAGTAACATTTAAAGAAGTATTAGTGATAACCAGCCCAGTCTGAATAAAAATCAACTGATCACGCCTAAACATCATGAGGTAACGAAAAAAACCATGAACAGATGATTGTCATCAGATTGTGACCAGCGTATTTGAAACACGGAAAGAGGAGTAGTGTTTGCTAGAATTGATTTTTTTTCAAAATCATGTGTAAGTGGAACTTTGTAATTATATAAGCTGTCATGAAAATGTCTTCGTTTTTAGATAAAACTCCAATTTTTCCTTGTATAATTATTGTTAAGTTATCGCCCCTGCTCAAGTTGACTAGTCTCAATGACCATTGATAAACCACCCCCAACTTCACTAACACACAGTCTTTAATCTCGGCACTCAGCCATGCTAGAATATTACCAAAGCATCAATTAGATCATGTACATATCTAATTATCGACACAAACTATTATCATAATAATGTTGTTGAACAAAAGTAGATTTAAGTATTGAAGGGTCATTGAACACATTCACCGGTATATTTACTAAAGGACTATATATAGGAGCTCTTGTATCGGGAGAAGGCATATATGTTAATAAAGCGACTGAAGTATAAAATGGTAATGTATTCTTCTAAGCGTATCCTTCTTTGCTTCATTTCCATGGTAACTTAAATATAAATTTCGCGATGTTCATTGTTGGAAATAACTCTAAACTTCTTAATAACGCACTTTGATGCCCGTAAATGACACTTGGGTGACGTCAGAGAAAACCTTACGTAATCGTGTTTTACAGACGCCAAGTAAATTTGAGAATTAAAGCATACATTACAGCGGACACGAAATAGAAATAAAACAAACCCAGGGAGTACCTTTGTTTACGTAGATCTACATAATGAGGTCTTACATCAGCTTCTGTGATATTTGCGACAAATCATTTAAACCTTGATTAGACTAATAACATTGTAAAATAAATGGTTATCATGATAAGATACCTTAAGAAAAAAAAACCTTTTTTTATTATTATATGATGATGTATATCATTTTTGAATTAAATAAATTATGTGATGTTGACCGAAATTGGTCGTAAACTAAAAGTTGCTGTTTTGAAATTAGGTCTGCGTTACAGCATAGTTGAGTAATCTCTAATTATCCTGTATGGACACACCGCCTCATTAAACATGCTTTCGAGATTTATTTTACTATAAAATTCCTAATATTTGCAGGAGTGTTTTTCTTTTAATTCGCTGATCAATTCAAATCGCGAAGTTTATTTCATCACAAATCACGGTTTTACGTATTATAGTATGTCGCAAGAATGAATCTTTCAAAGGGAACTAGGATAATTCGCGAAAATAAACTCGCACGAATAAATTCCAAACAGTAAATCGCAAAATTTTACACACGCAAAATTTAACAACAACACGGTAAACAACATGTCGCCATTTTAAAAAATAGTGACTATTTCCGTGATTTGACCTTAAGAGTATAAATCCGGGGTGAGACCTTGTGACATCTGGTCCATGTACACTATGTTGTACCTCAGTACATACCAGACATGATACATAAGTCAAATCACTACAAGCTGTTGTCGGACAGGCGGGTTATGAGGAGAAAAGTAATATTATCTGTGTATAGGTATTCGTGGAGGATGTTTTCTTTTTTTATATTTCATGTGTGATATTGTTTAAATCCGATGTATATAATCTGCTACTGATACATGCTAAGAAAATCAACTTGATATTAAGACCCTTCCTTGAACTATCTGCTGTTGATACATGCTAAGAAAACCATCTTGATATTAAGACCCTTCCTTGAACTATCTGCTGTTGATACATGCTAAGAAAACCAACTTGATATTAAGACCCTTCCTTGAACTATCTGCTGTTGATACATGCTAAGAAAACCATCTTGATATTAAGACCCTTCCTTGAACTATCTGCTGTTGATACATACTAAGAAAACCATCATGATATTAAGACCCTTCCTTGAACTATCTGCTATTGATACATGCTAAGAAAACCAACTTGATATTAAGACCCTTCCTTGAATTATCTGCTGTTGATACATGCTATGAAAACCAACTTGATATTAAGACCCTTCCTTGAACTATCTGCTGTTGATACATGCTAAGAAAACCATCATGATATTAAGACCCTTCTTTGAACTATCTGCTGTTGATACATGCTAAGAAAAAACCAACCTTATATTAAGACCCTTCTTTGAACTATCTACTGTTGATACATGCTAAGAAAACCAACTTGATATTAAGACCCTTCCTTGAACTATCTGCTGTTGATACATGATAAGAAAACCAACTTGATATTAAGACCCTTCCTTGAACTATCTGCTGTTGATACATGCTCAGAAAACCATCATGATATTAAGACCCTTCCTTGAACTATCTGCTGTTGATACATGATAAGAAAACCATCATGATATTAAGACCCTTCCTTGAACTATCTGCTGTTGATACATGCTAAGAAAACCATCATGATATTAAGACCCTTCCTTGAACTATCTGCTGTTGATACCTGCTAAGAAAACCAACTTGATATTAGGACCCTTCTTTGAACTATCTATTGCTGATACATGATAAGAAAACCAACTTGATATTAAGACCCTTCCTTGAACTATCTGCTGTTGATACATGATAAGAAAACCAACTTGATATTAAGACCCTTTCTTGAACTATCTGCTATTGATACATGCTAAGAAAACCAACTTTATATTAAGACTCTTCCTTGAACTATCTGCTGTTGATACATGATAAGAAACCCAACTTGATATTAAGACCCTTTCTTGAACTATCTGCTGTTGATACATGCTAAGAAAACCAACCTTATATTAAGACCCTTCCTTGAACTATCTGCTGTTGATAAGAAAACCAACTTGATATTAAGACCCTTCCTTGAACTATCTGCTGTTGATAAGAAAACCAACTTGATATTAAGACCCTTCCTTGAACTATCTGCTGTTGATACATGATAAGAAAACCAACTTGATATTAAGACCCTTTCTTGAACTGTCTGCTATTGATACATGATAAGAAAACCAACTTGATATTAAGACCCTTCCTTGAACTATCTGCTGTTGATAAGAAAACCAACTTGATATTAAGACCCTTCCTTGAACTATCTGCTGTTGATACATGATAAGAAAACCAACTTGATATTAAGACCCTTTCTTGAACTGTCTGCTATTGATACATGATAAGAAAACCAACTTGATATTAAGACCCTTCCTTGAACTATCTGCTGTTGATAAGAAAACCAACTTGATATTAAGACCCTTCCTTGAACTATCTGCTGTTGATACATGATAAGAAAACCAACTTGATATTAAGACCCTTTCTTGAACTGTCTGCTATTGATACATGATAAGAAAACCAACTTGATATTAAGACCCTTCCTTGAACTATCTGCTGTTGATACATGATAAGAAAACCAACTTGATATTAAGACCCTTCCTTGAACTATCTGCTATTGATACATACTAAGAAAACCAACCTTATATTAAGACCCTTCCTTGAACTAACCTAAACACCAACCTATCGATAACCAAAATATATTCATAAATAATATTTGACGTAATACATGTTTAATGATGAGAAATCTCGGCTCTAACTGCTGAGCTGTCAAAATGTCAAATACATCAATTCATTTGCTCACAGACAAAAAGGTCCGATGGTCTCATTATTTCGTGTATGAATTTTATTTAAAACATATCGTTTGCGTGAAAAAGATGCATCTTTCAATTTTAAATTGAAGATACATCCACAGGCTTTTGGCTTGAAAGACATTTTTCTCTCCTTGTATATATACTGCGATAGACCTTGACACAGTATTACATATACATAGAGAGAAAAACGTCTTCCGAGCTTAAAGACGGGTTAGGTTTAGCATGCATAATATAACTATGGTTCTTAAGGACATGCATGTACAGCGTATCTAGATATTTAGGACCGATTATGTGAGTTTGAGGCCCTGCTGATAGGGCGCAAGAATAGTACCTGTTGCCACTATTGCACGATCATAAAATGCCACTAAATTTATGATATTATCTTTTCTCTTCTTCTTAACAGACTTTATTCTTTCTTACGTCTCCATTGACATCGACTCACATTTGTCTTTTGTTGAGCAATTGTCCCTGTGAGGTAGGCTTTGAGTTCTGTCCCCTTGCCGAGATACACCATAGTCTATAAAAGTGTTAGTTTCTGCTCCTGTTTAGCACTCAGTATACAAGGAGTAGGACGACTGGTTCGCCCGTTGTCAGAAAAAATGTGACCTGATGAGATTTGTTGCTTCGTGTTTTCGGCAGCATGCTTCAGTGATACAACACTATAAAAAGGACAACAGTTCCACTATACAAGAAGACACATCACAAACATACTGCAGTCTCCCAAAACGTATCTCGCATTACCACACGCTACACACCGCATTCATGGGAGACCATCCTTACATGACACTGGCTGTCAATAGGACGTTAATTAATCAAACAAACAAATGAACTATGTTTGCGCAAACATAACATGTCATTGTTATATAAAAAAGTCTACTGTGGATAAATCGCATGTTCTTTAAGAAACATGCTAATAACATGCGATGGTTGTCCAGTAGACTGAGTAATATGCCACAACTACAGCTTGATGGCGACGTGTTGTATCATGACGATAACACGACAATGACCATAACGGAGTATAAGGGGACAAATGTATGGAAGTCACATATAAAATGCTGATTGTTTTTTGGAGAAATAAACGTATAAGTACTTAAAGAGTACATTTGTAGATCACCATCAGGAAGGCCTGCCACTGTAGAACCAGCCCAGACAAGGGTATGCGCGACCTTTCAGGACACCTACAGAAACTCTGCTAATGTGTTTCAGTAAATGTATCTATTTTTCGTAATGTCCGTACTAACGTGTGCGCTTCAATAAATCTGTCTGTTCGTCCTAATGTTAATCCTAACGTGTGTAGTTTACCACCGAGTGCCGTGCTGTACAACTATTGGGACCGCTGTCTGCCACAAACTTTCCGTACCTCCGCTAAAATCTCTGTACTATTCTGCATCCAAAAGAACAAGATCAATGCCAAATTGATGTGCCTCTTCATGCCTATTCAAACATTTTGGAGACATTAGTTCTTTTTTCTAGGAATACGCATTGGTATACTTTTGGTTTTTTTAATGAAACAAGAATGTTATTTTTATATATCAATATCATACTGAATCGCATTCGATGTCATATGGAATGTAATTTTATAACACATTTCGTTTTATGTCACGTTTCTGCTGTTTAACGCATGTGAACACATACATTTATAAGTGTATCGCCAATGTTTCAAACACCCTTCTATGCATTTTGTAGATAGAAAAAAGAAGGGCTGTAAAAACAATTAACCGGGATCTGAAAATTCTCCTCTCGACTTCAAATAGACTTTCCTCTGTCTCTATATATAGCATAGGCACGTAAGGTTATACGTAAGTCTACACAAGTTTGTCAATGATGACTCTTACAGATGGTGTTATACTGGGTTTTAAATAAGTTTAAACATTCTCGTTACGCTGTTCACAGTACAACATACAACACAAGATGTAAGTGGAAGGCCACGTACAGCAAGGTTAGTCGGACAACAGGTCCAATGGTACTGACATTCTATAACAACAAGTCCAATGGTACTGACATTCTATAACAACTGGTCCAATGGTACTGACATTCTATAACAACAAGTCCAATGGTACTGACATTGTATAACGATAGGTCCAATGGTACTGACATTCTATAACAACAGGTCCAATGGTACTGACATTCTATAACGATAGGTCCAATGGTACTGACATTTTATAACGATAGGTCCAATGGTACTGACATTTATAACAACAGGTCCAATGGTACAGACATTCTATAACGATAGGTCCAATGGTACTGACAATCTGTAACGATAGGTCCAATGGTACTGACATTGTATATCGATAGGTCCAATGGTACTGACATTCTATAACGATAGGTCCAATGGTACTGACAATCTATAACGATAGGTCCAATGGTACTGACATTGTATAACGATACAAATGTACGTCCAATGGTACTAAGATTCTATAACGATAGGTCCAATGGTACTGACATTCTATAACGATAGGTCCAATGGTAATGCCATTCTATAACAACAGGTCCAATGGTACTGACTTTCTATAACAACATGTCCAATGGTACTGACATTCTATAACGATAGGTCCAATGGTACTTACATTCTACGACGATAGGTCCAATGGTACTGACATTCTATAACAACAGGTCCAATGGTACTGACATTCTATAACAACAGATCCAATGGTAATGATATTTTATAACGATAGGTCCAACGGTACTGACATTCTATAACAACAGGTCCAATGGTACTGACATTCTATAACGATAGGTCCAATGGTACTGACATTCTATAACAACAGGTCCAATGGTACTGACATTCTATAACAACAGGTCCAATGGTACTGACATTCTATAACAACAGGTCCAATGGTACTGACATTCTATAACAACAGGTCCAATGGTACTGACATTCTATAACAACAGGTCCAATGGTACTGACATTCTATAACAACAGGTCCAATGGTACTGACATTCTATAACAACAGGTCCAATGGTACTGACATTCTATAACAACAGGTCCAATGGTACTGACATTCTATAACAACAGGTCCAATGGTACTGACATTCTATAACAACAGGTCCAATGGTACTGACATTCTATAACAACAGGTCCAATGGTACTGACATTCTATAACAACAGGTCCAATGGTACTGACATTCTATAACAACAGGTCCAATGGTACTGACATTCTATAACAACAGGTCCAATGGTACTGACATTCTATAACAACAGGTCCAATGGTACTGACATTCTATAACAACAGGTCCAATGGTACTGACATTCTATAACAACAGGTCCAATGGTACTGACATTCTATAACAACAGGTCCAATGGTACTGACATTCTATAACAACAGGTCCAATGGTACTGACATTCTATAACAACAGGTCCAATGGTACTGACATTCTATAACAACAGGTCCAATGGTACTGACATTCTATAACGATAGGTCCAATGGTACTGACATTCTATAACAACAGGTCCAATGGTACTGACATTCTATAACAACAGGTCCAATGGTACTGACATTCTATAACGATACTGACATTCTATAACAACTGGTCCAATGGTACTGACATTCTATAACAACAAGTCCAATGGTACTGACATTCTATAACGATAGGTCCAATTGTACTGACATTCTATAACAACAGGTGCAAAGTTACTGACATTCTATAACAACAGGTCCAATGGTACTGACATTCTATAACAACATGTCCAATGGTACTGACATTCTATAACAACAGATCCAATGGTCCTGGCATTCTATAACGATAGGTCCAATGGTACTGACATTCTATAAAAACAGGTCTAATGGTACTGACATTCTATTACAACAGGTCCAATGGTACTGACATTCTATAACAACAGGTCCAATGGTACTGACATTATATAACGATAGGTCCAATGGTACTGACATTCTATAACAACAGGTCCAATGGTACTGACATTCTATAACAACAGGTCCAATGGTACTGACATTCTATAACGATAGGTTCAATGGTACTGACATTCTATTACAACAGATCCAATGGTACTGACATTGTATAACAACAGATCCAATGGTACTGACATTCTATAACAATATTCTTTATGATTACTTGGTTTTCGTGTTCATTTCCAAAATACTGTACCTAAATTTCAAGTTTGTTCTACGATATAAGTTTATCCTACACAGTGTCATAATCATATTGTTCAGGTTTTTTCATTTAAAAAAGAAAGAGCAAAAAACCTATCGGTACAGCCGCCATATCTCTTTTATCCGGAACCTCTCTAGAAAGCCAACATAAGTGCGTAACGTTACTTGATTTACAACTGATGAAGATAAGTATTACTAATGAACATTGAACACGTATATGTTACTTCATGTACAAGGAATTATAATAAATATTACCAGTAAACATTGAACACGTATATGTTACTTCCATGTACAAGAAATGATAATAAATATTACCAGTAAATATTGAACACGTAGATGTTACTCCATGTACAAGAAATGATAATAAATATTACCAGTAAATATTGAACACGTAGATGTTACTTCATGTACAAGAAATGATAATAAATATTACCAGTAAATATTGAATACGTAGATGTTACTCCATGTACAAGAAATGATAATAAATATTACCAGTAAACATTGAACACGTAGATGTTACTTCATGTACAAGAAATGATAATAAATATTACCAGTAAACATTGAACACGTATATGTTACTCCATGTACAAGAAATGATAATAAATATTACCAGTAAATTATGAACACGTAGATGTTACTTCATGTACAAGAAATGATAATAAATATTACCAGTAAACATTGAACACGTATATGTTACTCCATGTACAAGAAATGATAATAAATATTACCAGTAAATATTGAACACGTAGATGTTACTCCATGTACAAGAAATGATAATAAATATTACCAGTAAACATTGAACACGTAGATGTCACTTCATGTACAAGAAATGATAATAAATATTACCAGTAAATATTGAACACGTAGATGTTACTTCATGTACAAGAAATGATAATAAATATTACCAGTAAATATTGAACACGTAGATGTTACTTCATGTACAAGAAATGATAATAAATATTACCAGTAAATATTGAACACGTAGATGTTACTTCTTGTACAAGAAATGATAATAAATATTACCAGTAAACATTGAACACGTAGATGTTACTCCATGTACAAGAAATGATAATAAATATAACCAGTAAATATTGAACACGTAGATGTTACTCCATGTACAAGAAATGATAATAAATATTACCAGTAAATATTGAACACGTAGATGTTACTTCATGTACAAGAAATGATAATAAATATTACCAGTAAATATTGAACACGTAGATGTTACTTCATGTACAAGAAATGATAATAAATATTACCAGTAAACATTGAACACGTAGATGTCACTTCATGTGCAAGAAATGATAATAAATATTACCAGTAAATATTGAACACGTAGATGTTACTTCATGTACAAGAAATGATAATAAATATTACCAGTAAACATTGAACACGTAGATGTTACTTCATGTACAAGAAATGATAATAAATATTACCAGTAAATATTGAACACGTAGATGTTACTCCATGTACAAGAAATGATAATAAATAATACCAGTAAATATTGAACACGTAGATGTTACTTCATGTGCAAGAAATGATAATAAATATTACCAGTAAATATTGAACACGAAGATGTCACTTCATGTACAAGAAATGATAATAAATATTACCAGTAAACATTGAACACGTAGATGTCACTTCTTGTACAAGAAATGATAATAAATATTACCAGTAAACATTGAACACGTAGATGTCACTTCTTGTACAAGAAATGATAATAAATATTACCAGTAAACATTACACACGTATATTTTATTTCATGTACAAGAAATGGTTATAAATATATCTTTTAAACATTGAACACATGTGTTATTAGGTATACAAGTATTGATGAAAAGCATTACTGGTAAACATTGAACAGGTATACAAGTATTAATAATAAGTTATACTATTAAACATTGAACACGTGTGCTATTTCGTGTAAATTATAAAAAATAAAAATTACTGGTAAGCATTGGACAAGTGCAAGTATAAGGTATACAATTGATGATGATAAATATTACTAGTGAATACGGAACACTATGTTACTATATGTAGATAAACGATTAATGAAATGATATGACGGTAATAAATATTGTAGTAAAAAGTTGAACACATGTTGGTGATACACGTCAATAACAAAAGAATTACATACTGACGTAAATGTACTTACCTTTTACCTGGTACAAACAGAGATCCGGCACCACTGAAGATAGAAATAAACACAATATTCACACAATATCCTTATAACGACAGAAGTCGTGACCTACAGTGAGCGAACACCGCCAGATTTATACATGTTTATGCCCAGAGCTGTATCCAGACTCCAGACTCCTCCCTCTCTCCACTCCCATCCCATAATTTATCCTCCATCTGTACGGGAGACGGCTTAACACCCTAAAGTTGTTAAGGAATTGTTAAATTATTGATGCTGTCTAGAAAAACATAAAGACTGTTTAACTAAGATGTTAATTACTATCAGTAAAAAGAAATCAAGGATCGATGGTAACTTATCGCCTACATGACTGGGCCTATTAATTTGATCGTTCTCACTATTCAGAGGCCTATTATGAGAAAATATTTGAAAAAGTCTACCTTTTATAGGAGAGAGTGTTTTTGTGTAAAGTTTGTGAGATGACACAGAAAAGGCCCTCAATGATGTTATGTTGTATGTTTGGATTTGTATCCTGCACACGGACAGGATTCTCCAATAATGCTTGTCATGCTTAAATAATCAGATTCAACACGTGTCCGTTACATTATATTCCCACGTGCTGATGCGCATCCGTCTGTCAGGGCCGTCCTGTTAGTGCCTGGACGTGTGGAGAATCCGGACCACCTAGACTTATTGGCCCTGGAACAGTGGACGCGCGGAGCCAGCAGCGACCCGATTTGAATATCGACGTTAATTTCTGTCATCGCTATGATATTAGACTGACTAACTTGGGTGTAGGCTATCAGATTGACTCCAATCGATCTAAAGGCAAAATTATTGTACCGGAACATTTGGTATATACTTTTTATGCTCAGAGATGGACCTATCTTATAAGAGACGTACAGAAAAAAACCATATGGATGGACACAAGGACGTACCGAATTCATAACAATAGACAAAAGGATATTGACGTGTGTATAGATATACCTGGTGACAGATAGACGCAACGTTGTCCCACACATGGACATAATTATTTGATGACAAACAAAAAAACACATTGACACACACAGGAACATATCTGATAAAAACAGAAAGACAAATTGACGAAAAAAAGGACACATTGACGCACACAAGGACATAGCTGATGACAAACAGAAAGACAAATTGACGCACACAATAGAACATATCTGATGGCAAACAGAAAGACAAATTGACGCATACAAGAAAATCTGATTACAAACAAAATGACACATCGACACACACAAAGATATCTGATGACAAACAGAAAGACACATCAACACACACAATGACATATCGATGACAAACAGAGAGAAACATCAACACACACAAGGACATATCTAATGACAAACAGAGAGACACATCGACACAAACAAGGACATATCTGATGACAAACAGAGAAACACATCGACACACACAAGTACATATCTGATGACAAACAGAAAGACAAATTGACGCACACTAGGACATAGCTGATGAAAAACAGAAAGACAAATTGACGCACACAATGGACATATCTGATGACAAACAGAAAGACAAATTGACGCATACAAGAAAATCTAATTACAAACAAAATGACACATTTACGCTTCCATGAACATATCTGATGACAAAAAGAAAGACACATTGACGCATGATTACAAACAAATAAAATAAAGATAGACACATTGACGCATGATTACAAACAAATAAAATAAAGAAAGACACATTGACGCATATATGGACGAACATCCGGATGTAACTTATAACAGAGATGCAAATGACATCTCGACCAATTGGAAATACCTTACAAAATACTCAAGAAAAACACGCGGACGGACACAAATATAACTAATAACGGACGCATAGAAAGACACCTGGACGGACACATAAACGGACGCATAGACATAATATCTATACAACAGACGTAGAAGTATCGGTATCACCAACCGATATCTTGTGTTTACAGATCTATAGAGTATATCTGTCCATATGTCAAGCTTCAACATCTCGATTACATCCCTTCGATTTCTCCGCCTAAACAAGAGATTTTACACGTACTTCTCACGGAATGTATACTATTTCTCCACACATCCATTTCATGTATATTACACGTACATTATACGACGTTCATCATAGTAATAATGGTATTTTATTTCATCATTGATCTGCCATTGAAAAAGTCATATTGAGGTCATGACACTTTTATAATAAATAGAATTTCAAAGTAACGATTTGTTCTTTGCTCAAAACAACAGAAACTCTATACTGTACTTGATATATTCACAAATCAATATTTCTAATCATTCCTCGACAAATAAAAATTAAAATTCCTTTACGACAGCTTGTTGTAGTTTAAAAAATCAAAAAAATCACCAATGTCTCCATCTTCTTCAACACAATGCAAGTAATTATAAGCTCTCAGCTTTCTCAGCTGGCGAGAATAGAGTTAGTGTGTATTAGTATGAGTTAGCCCCCCTTGGTCTGGGGAATTAGGAAAGAAAACAACGCACTAAAATGTTACTGTGAAATTGACATTTGCGACAGACATAATGACTGAACAACTGAAGAATTTTATTTAATGTGTACAGACTTATTTATCTGTTTTTTTTTAATTATTACACAAGCGACAAAAAGTATCGGCAAGATAGACCTTAATCACTGAATTTCTTTAACGCGTGTAATCTGTTATTGTACAAATCTTTATCTTTCGAAATGATGTCGTCCCTGTAAGCATTTCAAACATCGGATAACACCATTATCCGACATTTTATGTAGAAAATCTATCAGAGATATCTTTCACTTTCAGTGGTTCTTGTCATATGTACATAACCAGTCGTTAATTAGACCGAGACAGTATTGGGTTAGCGATATAAGTAACATAATTAAAACTTTCTACATGTATCTATCAAACACTGCGCCATCGGGGAAAATCGTATCCATTGAGTGAAAGAAAGTACGACCGAACTCTGCATATGTCAGACCAGTAATGACGTGATGCCTGTGACATTCGAATCAGGTATAGACTTCAAGTAAAAAATAATTTTGCTTTTGGCTATGTTTCAATGGCAGCCGTAAAATGCGAAAACATGAAAGGTGGCCAGTTGCAAAGGAAAATGATATGCACAATACACCTACAAGTGTCCAAATTAATATATCGCCAACAGACTGTTTTACGGACAAAACCAAGACGCGATCAAATGTCACGGGAGATTTTACGAAAAAAAGTCATAGAGGAGAAAAGTTCAAAACACAAAATTAGTCAGGTAGAGCGTTAGAATTGTACCAGTTGTCTCCTAGATTTCACAACACGTTATTTGGATTTGTCGGCAAATAACGTTTCTCATAATATGTAAAGGTTTTTAATGATTTAATTTTGGTAGAGACAGGTCGTACGACTAGAGATAATATAGGGGAATTTATTTCTTATATCGTAAGCTATCGTTCAAGAGTTACAAAAGTTCGCTTGTCTTTTGTAACCTTTAAAAATAATTTACTCGTGTGAAATATATTCCATAATAAAATCTACTGGTTGTTTAACCTCTACAAGAATACTGTCGGTCTTAAGCGTGAAACATCATTGCCCGATCTTTACCTCGACTCGATGTCTTCGATTAGTGAGACTATTAAGTTACATTATGTATGCTCGTAAAAATTATCAGTACATAAAATGTAATTCAATTAATTTGCTTTTAAAAAATACCTGTTATGTAAAGAGATACAATGTACTTTTAGAAGTGGTAAAAGTCTATTAATTAAATTGATATTTCGCCGAAATGTACAGATGCACTGAATGGTCTCTGATTAACACCATGTAAATTAGCGAAATTCAGGTAAAAATCAAAATAAAAAGTACATGTATGACAATTAATCAAAGAAAGTAAAAAAAAAGAAAAACTATCTAACCGTGCTATTAACTAAATGACGAGAAGATGATGATCGTCGTTGTGTTAAAGCCACAGAACGTACAGTGTACATATAATTCACCCTACCTGGCTTTTCTTCCCTAACAGATTCATGTGTTGGGGAAGGGTATCATGAAATAGGAAACGAAAGGCTATATCCTAGAGGCAGGTAACAAATAGAACTAATATCACATGCTTTATGAAAAAACGTGAAATGAGCTTAGCTTAGTTTTTATTTTCTGAATCAATTAAATGGATCGGTACTCCAAATAAACAGATACAAACTATTTTAAGATGACGAGATTTCTGTAATAAAAGGGAAAACAAATCAACAATGTAAACATTTAAACTCATGAAACATCCTTTTAATTAGAGTGTAAAACATTGATAAAATTGTAAAAAAAACCTTGAAAAAGACACAACATAGATAGTTATAAAGGTGAAATGTTAAAAATGACCGTTGATAGATAAGTATAGGAAGTTGAACAGCATCACTTAATATCGTTTTTATTCAGAACATGAAAAACCCATTGCTTCTTTCTGCTCTCATCAGATTGCATCTTCGCAAGTTTGATACATGGGAAACGTAATGATGCATAATCCGTTAAAAACATCTTTGTTGACTTTTTTTTAAAATAAATCTACTTTTCTGACATATTTGTAGAAATAGCAGTGTATTTATAACATTTTAGTCACCTAAACTTTCGAAGAACTTTTGATTTGGCCTTGACATCTGCATCGGTATAAAATCAACATTACAAACCGATTGGTAACTTTTGTCTGAAGATATTGGCGAATAAGGTGAACAGTATAACTCGGTCATCTCCATCACTTAAATCAATAGTGTTTTGACGTAATTTCCTGTAAGGAACTTTTAAGTTACAAAGAGATACCAAAATTATACTTCAGTATGAGAAGAAATTTATACGAGCTCTGAATATCTTTTTTTACATAATACCAGCATACAATATATCTACTAAATTTTCATTTATGGACGATCATTCTGGATGAATAATTAGACATATAAATATGAACTAGGCAGTGTTATCAAAGAATGACTTTATTCCGTTTTGGGGCAGTATAACGTTCCCTTGGGGAGCGTATCGTTCCCGCAAACACGTAAACAGTTGAAGATTATGTTTGGGGGCCTTCGAGTCAGCTTTCCAAATACGTATAGCCAAAGTTTGGGAAGGCTGAGGATGGACTCACTTGTCAGAAACGGACATCACACATAACATCCATAATCATTATCACATAATACAACATTGACTCTATCTAATATATCATTGTAGGATTGCATTCACGTTAAACAGTCCAACGTTTAAAGGATAGTAAAGGATACGACTTGACTTACGAGTAAAAAAGAAATAGACCGAAAGCCTACGGATCATAGGGCATCCCGGACCTGTAAACTCATTATGATTGGATAATTAGTGTTCCACGCGTACATTGTACTTCTTGTAATGCATTGGTAACCTATTTACCAATAGTAGTATTTGAATCACTGTTATAAATGGAGGGTTTTCTCAGTTCATTTTTACCAAATGTACATGCAGTTATTGTAAATATATTTTATCTAATGGATTAGTTTGTAAATAAATCTTATTATTGATAACCTTTTGTAAATACATTATGTATTTTTGCCAAATATTCCTTTTAGAAAGAGAAGATAGATTTGCCAACGACAATTTTGTAAATGTATTTTGCAAATTTGAAGCGTTTTAAAATGTGGTTTTGTATTTGATAACTCATTGAAAATATACATAATGTATTTCAATACATCCGTGTAGAAAACCTTCATGAATGTATTTTTTAAAATTGCAAAAAATTATAAAATGGTTTTACAATCATTATCATTACGTAAAATATCTTTGCCTAATGTAACATTTAAACATGTATTTTGCCATCTACAGTATGTTTTAATTTAACATCATCATCTGTAGTATTGTAGATGTGCCTTGCCATCGGTAACTTTTTGATATGGTATTTGATTGCCAGTTGTAACATTGAAAAACCCAACATTATTGTGCTGTTTGTTTTAATGAATGTATGACCGCTAAAGGAATTATATATAAAAGTGTTTTCCTAATAATAGACTTTAAACAATTATGTTTACCAATGGTAGCTTAGATTTGACAAGGGTAAACTTTGTTTATGTACTTCTGCCAAATTAAGTGTTTCTGAAATGTTCTTATAATGTTAACTAAGCCCCTCGATGATGTTTACAAATTAAAGAGAGACAGTGCAACCAGACAATTTATATCCATGTCAATGGAAATACAAACATACAAGGATGTGGTTTTGCCATTGATAGTCTTTGTCTAATTTCGCCATCAAAACATTAAAATAAATCCAACTACTTTCCTTGTTTAGGTATTATAGCGCATGTGCCTGCTACACTACGCTTGTGTACTGTACTGTCCTGAAAACGATAACTGTGATATGGTAATTATCATTATAATTATCATATTTACAACATGTTACATTAAAATCTGATAGGCATCTACCCAATATTCAAAGGTATGTTACTATTGAATACCTAAATTACATTCTGTTATCAAACTGACTGTTGATCAATGTGTAAGAAGCGAGATTTATTCTTTGATAAAGTCTTACTGTGATTCTATGACGAATATATTAGTTAACAAAAATAAAAACACTTTGTAAAGTCTAACGGGGCCAACTCGAAGATATCGAGTCCAGTTTCATAAAAAGTCTTTTTTTATTTAACTTTTGAATTAAATTCCTGTCATTGGTTGAAGTGAAAAAATAACGTCTTTGTAATGATTAAGTATCCGCATTCACCATAAATTAAATGTGTCATATTAGAAGTGTACTCGTTTGTACCAGTAAGGGTTTGTATAGCAGCCTATAAAACTGATTAATAACAATATCAGTGTTACATATCAACGACACGTTCGTATCTCACGGAGTGTCGCCATGAGTCAGTTTTGAAAATTGATCCGAATGGACGATCTGAATTAAGTTGGACAGAACAGCGACTATCCCCGGCGAAAACAACTTTAACTCGTCTTCTATTTCAAATATACTGATGGCATTGTAGTTATTTTTATAGCAAACCTAAACAATTCATATAGGTACGATATATGATGTACGACGTATGGTATTTTGAACGATCATTGCAACTACCCTCAAAAAATGCTGAATAAGCGAGAAATGACAATTATGTTGATTTATCGATTTTTGTACTCATTGAACCTTGTATTCCATAGGAGAGCGTTAGCACGATCCTGATGGATACATTCGAGATCGAAACGTTATTTTACTGATTCATAAAGTGAATTCAAAATTGGAAATTAATAATTAAAACTCTTGAGCAAATAAAAAAATGAAAATCAAATAAAAACATAATTTTATAGTTGCCCATTCTCAGGAGAGAACGAGATTCACAAAAATACGTGTAGTTGAGATTTTCAAAACATGTCAAAATGACGTCGAGTCAAATCCATGACCTGCGGAAATGCTGATTTACAAGTGGTAATGGGAAGGGTTTATAAGGACATGTGCTGTTATATAAGGAGTAATAAAACGCCGGCGCCTTTAATCACAGCCGAGATATTCTATTAATTTCGTTTCCAGGGATGACGGCTACTGTCGGGAAACAGGTTGGACAAGCAGACGACAGCTGTCGATCCAATAGTTTCTGTGACATGTAATGTTCAATACTAGACCTTATTTAGGAAATACGCTGATATGTATTACACATGGACATAGTCCAGGAATGTCGAATATATACAGTGATTTCTCTTAAAATACGTTAATAAAATAGGCAGGGACATTTTGAACTAAACACACACAAACAATCCAATAAAATGTTCGAGATTTAATAAAATATGCTGCAACAGTGGAATTATAAGCGGAGTGAATATTTTAGCTTTCGTTTAGTCTCCGCAATAAAATCCATATGTAAAAATATCAAATAAACCAATTTTCTATCTATGATTAATTACACTACCGATGTATATCGCAAGAATTATTACTTGCGAACAAGTTGAAACTGGTTAAGCGAAAACAGACACACAAAATCTACGTTTATAATCTTTACTGAGAGACATGTGTGCAAACAGAACCAATTGGTTCGTTGACATATACCCGCTGCACGACTCAATGACAAACGTCGGTAGCTAGCAATCGGAACTCCTCTAATGTAAAACAAGACAATGGAAATAAAAGGAGTTAGAATAGACTGAATGCAAGAATATCAAACATTTCTTCGTCGATAAATCTAGTTACGTAAGAACAGGAAGAGTCATTGAAATGTTGATCTGATATAGGCTTGAAGTTGAATGTACGCACAACACACAATATCAATGAACAGAAGTGTCCTCGGTGACAACCATGTTGTTTATCAAATTGAACCTTTAGTTTCGCAATGGATGCTCTCGTATCGCATCCGAGGTCAATGCACGTCAGTAACATCCGAGGAGCTAGTGCAGCAAGGTAGAGCTAGACATTCCCATTGTTCAAATAAGTATGACATTCTTGTTTAAAATTAGACTTGCAAATCCGTTTAAAGTTTGTGTTGAAAAGTAACATCTTTTCAAAAGTTCTCCTTACAACCCGACGATTAGATTCCTGATAAAAGAGATCTAAATATGTTCAATGTTTCAAGGAACTGCACGGAATGTAGTCCACTTTCTTCAGACTTATGACAAAGACATCATACCGGTACGTATTCCGGGTTGTTTCCAGTAAAATGAGAAACGGACATCGACCTGTGATGTCAAAGGAAAATTTGAACATATTTGATACCGTATATAATTTATGTTGTTCTGAGCAATTATATCATTACATTTCATGTTTGTCTTCAAGGAAAAGTTACGCCCAAACATTTATTGAATACGGCATATCATATGCTGTTGTTCCCCTCTCTCGTGTGTCACTGGCTTGGTAGAACTGTTTCTATCCAAAACTAAAACTACGACATCCTCAGATTCTACGGTATCGGGTGTCTGTACCTCCTTAAAACCATACTAACTATATAAGACTGCTTTGTCTATAATTACTACCAACGTATGGATATGATATTTGCTAATGACGTATGCTAACTCTGCTCTCCGACGTAACCAGGAAATCGTTCCCAGTGAACGGCAGACACCCGGACGAGGCGGGGTTCAATGATCTGTAGCTTTCTATTTTAACATAAATACCTTCGTCTGCATCCTTACATATATATCTTATATCATTTATAACCCAGACTATTGTTAGTACACGACATGTTTTTCAATGGCATACTGCCATTTTCTCTGTATACGCCAGCCATCAATGCATTCGTCAGATATATAAAGACAAGGAATGTCAGCGTTGAAAACGTGATGGAAATCAAAAGGAAGAAAGAGAAAAACAAATAACTGAACAGTCAATAAGTAAATATATGGATTTGTACCCAATTTGAATTGTCATTTTCTTATCTTCTTATACGATTAAAATAATGGATGAATATGGTTGCATTATATGCAAAACATTTTCATTATTACCAATTAAAAAATAAGTCAAAAATACGTTTTTGGAAACTGCAGTATATTTGTGATGTGTATCTTGATAACAGCTGGAGTTATCGTCTGCATTTTGTGCTATATAAATGAGGAATATAGCTGGAACATTGAACAGCACACTCAATTAGGTTCTATAAACAGATATAGGGCCATCCAACGTATGCTGAATGGTGCGATAAACCATACGGTCAGGGGACAAACTTCACAGTATTCATCAAAATAGGGTAACGCTGATCTTCAAGAAGAGAAAATATTGCTAGTTCATTGGCTTTTTGAATGAAGTTTACCTTTCAATTTTAAAACGTATCTCGGAACATAACAGCTGAACTTAACCGCATTAAGGAGCCAGAATATTTCCCGTTCCTAGCAGTGAGACGATTAACCGTAACATGTATAAAAGCCTTGACACCTGCCATCTCTAATACATTCATGTTGTTATTGGCGTGTATTATTACGATTATCACGGAAAAAGGGAAATGTCCATTTAAAACTTTATTAAAAGGGACAATAGCATTAAAGACCATTAGTTTGCCTTCTAGTTCTGATAATTAACTCCACATACAAACAATATGTCGGTGACTTTGTATCTCCTTTTAAGTGGGTCCGTTAGGACCTTTCTAACCGTCATATTTCCTGACGTTTGGTGTAATGTGCAGACCGACGGGACCCTTAATCACTTACATAGGATGTGTTGTTTCCTATTTACGTGGTGTAAGGGAATCTTAGCAGATCGGGTTACTAACGTTATGGCACAAGGTTACTTACGTTATGGTAATGTAGCTGTAGTTCTCACAATGAATTACTGAAGTACTAATTTATTTCCCTGTCCCCACGCATTAGGGTTAGATTTAATTATTTATAAAAATAATAAAAATGTGACAAAATCATCAGAATAGTTAGTTTTAAGCATGATGTTTGTTTGTTTGTTTGATTAATTAACGTCCTATTAACAGATATGGTCATGCAAGAACGGCCTCCCATGTATGCGGTGTGTTGCGTGTATGCTGTGCGAGGTGCGTGTTTTGGGAAACTGCGGTATATTCATGTTGTGGTACAAATGGTAAATGGTTCCTTTCCTGATTACTATCAATTATAATTAAAAAACGAATATCAACGAAATTAACAAAAAATATAAATGAATAAATATAATGTTATTTAGATTTTTTTTTTGGGGGGGGGGGGGTTGAAAGGAAGATCGTAAGTGAATATATATAAATAAAATATTAGAAAAATAACGAAAGTAATGGAATTCAAAAAGAAAGCACAGATTATAATCACAGATATTCAACATTACATTCAACAACAAAATCTACAACAGCAGGCTATCAACAAAATTGCATCATGCTCTTTTCAATGTATACATTGGACATGTGATATTTCCATACTGACATACTATACTGCTTTTCAACCACCACTATCTGAACATAACAAAGATGATATATATACAACAAAGTTAAAATAGCACGATACACCTGTATCAGGTGTATCTATGTCACACCTTACTATAACATCAAAATGATTACCTTCTCAAGGTAACGCAGTGGTGTCCTAGAATACAATATAAAGACATGGGATGAATGAATCGTCCCATGTTGATAGTTATACGTGGATGTTGACTCTGTATGCATTACCAAGTTTCCGACATTTAGTACCAGCGTTGAATATTATGTAACCATAAACCTATTTATACTTCTCTATTATAAATAACAATGATGCTTTATAACAGATAGTGTACAACATATTTAGATCAACAGCACATCCTCTCAAAAACATTAATTTGTTCCAAAAGACCGAATGTTACACTAAAACTGATTCCGTAGCTTGGGTACGACTTTGATTTAATGTTATTATGGTACAAATCACAGAATGTACAAATACAATGTTCGTTAGATTTTATAAAAAACAGTTTCATTAAATTTATTTTTCAATGGTTAATTATTCGTCTTATTAGAGTTCTCCAATCGATGTTGATTTTTGTCTTTTATCCGTATGCAATTCTCATATTCGTATTAATCTGATTCGTTACATTTGTGTATAGCCCACATTGTGAGGGACCATGTATAACATATTTGGCCTTTTTGTACGGATATTTTTGTTTTATAGAATATGGATGATACGAGTCTACTACTGCAACGTCACAAGGACGTCATGTCATCATGACGAAGTGATGTCGCATGATTACGTAATACTATCAAAAGCGTTTAGGAGTACATGTTAATTGAATTGAGAGAAACCCATACATATTCGCGATATCATCTAAGACCCGGACACACAGATTATGCAACATGATAAACATGCTGTGAATTATGTACATTTATGATCAAAGTCAGTAAGGCTGCATGTATTTAACATTAAGTTATCCAAGTACAGACGTATTATATTCGTTATATGAAATACATATACAGGGGACAAAAATATCAACAACTGTTCAAACTCCGTATACGTTTAACCAGATATTCATTTTCAAAACCATAACGTACCACTAGATGTGACTTGAATTAGGTTAAATATACAATCGCTCCGAATGTGCCCCTTTTGGCCAAATGCGTTGCTGATGTGGACGATATGAAATTTAAGTAAGCTTGCAACATAAACATGTTGAATGTCCGGATAATAATTCAGAGTCTAACAGTACTATCTTAATGTTATTTATGTTAGCCTGACCATGATCAGAACCTGCAGCTCGTTTGCAGATTTACTTACTACAATCAAATACAACATCATCAAATTGATGTTGTTGAAATGGTCATTTATTGATGACGTATTTTATTGTAATTGTTTTATATTTCTACTTAGCATCGTAAGTGAGAAGCAGCAAAGATGGCATACAAATCATGCCATGGATGGCATAAGCCTACTGAGCTCTTGCCATCCCCTGTCAAATGTCGATTCTCTTAAATTTTACAACAGTAATACTTATCAGACAACCCTTTGTCGAAGATAATGTGTTTGAATTGTCTTGTTCATGGTCAAAGCAGTGAAATTTCCTCATATTATATTACATAGCCATCATTAATAGTTTAAATCGAGCATATCTAAAAAATCTAGTTTTAGTGTGAATTCTTGTTTCCTAAACTTCCTTATCATAACGAACTACTCACTGGAACTTTTAACTTCTGAGCAGAGCAGATTTTAAGCTATGAAATCTGGGGATGAATTCTGACGCTAATTAATTCAAAGAAACAGAGGTAAGAAAATAGCTACGTAGATAAACAAGGATGTTGAAAAATGATGTTAAAAAGAATACCACGTCGATAAAAAGTAAGTTAAAATATTGTAATTTAAATTCTATCTACATACGCTACCGCCTTAACCGTCGTCTGAACCCGGTCACAGTCACCTGGTCAGGATTTCCCTTTGTAGAGTGTAAGGTGTAATCCGGAGGTCAGTGTGGGGCTCCTAACACCCTTTAGATATATTACTTACACAAACACTACTACTTCTAATGTTACAAATACGCATAACATGTATATGGCAAGCGTTGAAGTAATGCAAGGTCTGAAATTAGGGTTTTTGCGGTTTATACATAATGAGACAGGTTTGCGTGAAGGTGGACGAACTAACATAAGTCAATCAAACGCCAATAAGGGATTCGGAGAAAGATAAAAATACACACTATTTATAAAGTTGATCAACTGATACAGAAACCAACGGGCTATACTATAGTGTTGTAAGACAGGTTATATTGGACGGTTTTCGTGAGCTTAAGTGGTTGTGCTTAACGTCCTCTAAACAGTGAATGAATGCATTTAGGCACGACTTTGTTTACGATATGATGTGTTTGTGTGTGGATATCTGTATATTTTTGGGACACTGTGGTGTATGTGTTTGATTTATTATATATACGTCATATATGTGTGTTCTGGGAGGCTGTGGTATATTCGTGTTGTATCTTCAATGGTGCTATAACCATGTAGCGCTATATCACTAATGCGTGCGGCCAAGGACAATGGGCGAACCAGTCGTCCCACTATATTTATGCTGAGCGCTAAGCAGGACTAGAAACTACCACTTTTATAGAACGTGTTCACATGAGCGAGTGCTCACCCGATGCTGAGGTGGTAAGTTAGGAAGAAAGAAAAGATAAGGTCCTTAATACAGTCGCCTTTTACTATTATGCAATGTGGGTAACGCAGGTACACATCTTACGCCAACATGCAAAGACATGTTGTGTTTTTTTAGTTTTTGTTGGTAGTGATAAATCTACCGAATACAACAAACAAGATATCCCTCGTAACGTTAGCGAGAAGAGAGGTTTTCGTATAGAAAAAAGTGATAAATTTAACTCTGAATACGAAGGACTTATCGTTTCAGAAATCTCCTATGAATTTTGAAGCAATGTCTGATTGATTGATGGAATCAGTCTCTAGTAAAAATGTTATCAGCTATTCGTCAGACAATTTGTGTGTTTAATAACATACGGTCTATTTCTTTGTATCATTTAATCCGCCTGATATCCGGTGACCTCGCCCGAGTGATATGTTTACATAAGTAACATAAAACGCCATTTCATTGGCTAGATATCCATTGTGATGTTACGTCAGGATGCGAAAACACAGTGACGAAATGGCGGCCTCCGCGTGATTTTTTGCAACACATTTTCACTTTAAAAATCTTCGAAATGTATCATTTTGTAGTTATGTGATAAACATATTCAAAATGTGTTCATTTCATTTGAAATTGTGTTTCAAGACTCGCAAAAATAAAAATTTCTTAGGCACATTTAATAAAACCTCATATGAAATGGACAGAAGCGTGTTCATATTTAATAGTTGATTCCATATACCTCAAAATAAAACACTTGCTATAATTGTTGGTATGGAAGATTCCGATCTACTTGAATAATGATAATTAAAAGAAATATTTTCATCTTTGTTCCTAATACCTTACAAGACAGGCTGATTAATGCATGGACATTGAATGTTAGAGCTTGTGTAAAGCATAGCTCACCACACCACGGGATGACTGAGGATAAAGTTATACAACGTTTATATAATTAGTACATGGTACCGACTATTGTTATACTGAGGATAAAGTTATACATCGTTTATATAATTAGTACTGGTACCGGCTATTGCACAAATGAGGATAAATTATACAACTTTTATATAATTAGTACCAGTAGGATCTATTGTACACCTGAAATAAACATAAATACAACCTGATCCAAATTTATAATCAGGTCTTGTTTACATTAATTACCTGATATAGATATTACATACAACCTAATTAATTCAGCAAATTACTTTAACACGATGCATTATTTGTTCTGATTTTGTTTACACGTAATGGTTTTTGCTATTGTTGATATGCATGTTGTCTGTACCAGTCTGTAATAATTATATGGCTGTGTACCCCCTTTACTACATTATAAACCTCTAGTTACATTGACTTGTAAGTAACAAAGCGCTGGGGCAAACATTCCTCTGTTTTTTCTGTTTTACTGTCCACGTATGTATATGAAACTGATGCACATGACTCATCGCCTCCCTACGCGATTCTTATATTTCTGTTATTATGAAACATCCATGAGTATAGCCATCTTTACGTTTCAGTTCATCCCAACTAATGGTGTTACACGTGACGGCCGGTTATAGCCTGGGTATAATATTTACAGATACAGATAGGAAATATCAACTGGATACATTAACCTCATATCTGGTATTAGATACACAGACCAAACCAAGATTGAACATGTAATGATATTCAGAAAATTGATAGGATAAAATGTAACAAAATAAATCATCAAAGATACCTTTACATTTAAAGATGCTCCACCGCTGACAAATGACATTTTTTACTATCTAAAATACGAGCAAAGGATTTATTATTTTCTTCAGTTACAAAAGTTACTTACTTTACACCATTACCACCATTGAAAAGTTTGAGCTTCTAATTTCACTTCAAGTTAAAGTTACAAAAAATAATTCATTGCATCCCGAAAAAAATCCATGGCACTATATCCTATATGGAATTAAGTACTGATTGCGCATGCACCAAAGGCAAAATTAATTATTTTATAATATTTTGTTTTTGTTAATTAGACATATATATACACGATTAAATACCAATTATTGTTCAACTGATTAATATCATTTATGTTCTGTCGGCGGTGGAGCATCTTTAAACTCTTTGTACAGATATAAGAGAGCTACGGAAGAGCAAGCGTCGTTTCGTTAAATAGACGGAATCTAGGTTTAATAAGAATGAACTTATAATCGATAATAGAGGGTAACATAAGATATATCCTTATCGCCTTTCAATAGCCATTAGTATAGAAATAGATGATATGAATGGATAAGTTTTATTCAAAACTGTTATATCCATTCATACTTTCAACAACTTTAGTACCCGTAATCATATTGCAAACTTGAATCACACCGTCATTAATAGGGCATTAGAGGATTGGTACTCTTTACATTATCTAAAGGAAAAAGCGATGTGGTTGAAATCCAAACCAAACGTTTGTAGGAATTTCTGGTGGAACTAGCGTTTTGGCGACTAAGATCATAGGATTAATACTTATTTCGGAAGAAGATAAACGATAATAGACAATAACTTAGAGCTTCACGCGTTTATTGTTATAAACCTAGGACCCCAGGCGACACACCTAAACCATTAACTAACCTGTCAAACCCAAGGCCGATAAAACACGCGGGTCAATAAGGTTGACTACAGCCAGGGCTTATGTTAGTCTTAATTGGTACTCGCAAAACATTCCTTCAGAAGCTTTAATAGTGTATGTAATTTATTGTCCTTAGAATCTTTAGGAATTTTTTGTGTGTCTTAATTTTGTAAAAAAAAATCTTTAATTTACGCTGTCAACAAAGCAGAATAATGGAACACTTCCATTGTGTTTTCTCCTTTTGATACTTTCAGAAAAATGTCACATGAATGTCGGGAAAAGAATAGATTTACACAGAAAGGGCATGAACCTTTGTTATTCTCAGATTGTGATGAGTAGATAAGGGATCATTAGGGACGTAATTTGTAACAAATACTGTCCAGTGTCCTTATCGGTACAAACAAAGGAAGGGTACGGTCAGTTAGACAATAGAAATGTCACACACCGCATACACAGTAAAATGTAGGTTACTTTATACTTTAAAAGCTAAGTAAAATTAGTACTGGGCGATAGAATGAGAGAAAAAAATTACAGTATTCCTGAGATATAGTAAAACAGAATTTCAATGAATTGCAATAAACGCGGAATTTCTTTTTAGTTAAAAGTAATTCGTTGAAGATATAAAGTGAATTGATTTACTTAAACAATTTGATTTGGTTTCACTTTATTGCGGTCCATACAATGTAAATTACTTTAAAATAGTTATCAAAATCATAGCAAAAACAATCTTCATTTGTCTTGAAAAAAACAACAAAATGCTTTTGTTGAATTTATCATTCGTTAGAGTGTTTCAATACATAGGAAAAGGGGGTGAAAGGACACAAGAACGATTTTGGTATGAACATTACTAACTCATATATTAAAATTATTTCACTTTAAATCAAACGCCTTAAATGATCTTAGAAAAGTAAGTAAACTATTCAATAAGCGTGTCGCTCTTCAAAAACAAATCGTTGAAACAAGCAGCTGTACGATCACGAAATCAAGGGGAAAATTAATAAAACGACAAAATGGCTTCAACATTTACTTTTATTTTCAAGGAACAAACGCGAGTGACTGCCATTTTTTAAAATAATTTTCATTAAAACTGGCTATGTGATGAATAGAATCTTACATTGGTGACTACATAATAAGAACTTAAGTTGTTTTATTATTAGGCTCATATCAACTTCTTGAACTCGTTAGATTAACTTCTGTATGTACGTGTATTATAAATAACCACTCTGTTAAGGTCCTATATTCAAGTAATTGTTCACATCACTTCTCTTTTTTTCTGCATTTGTAAAACAATCGTGTCTCGGCAAAGGCAGGAATGACAATCTGTGGCCCCTGAATGATCAACCAAATAATACAATGCTTTGATTGCTGTACAATATGCATTTGATTTCCTGACCATAAATACTGAGAAGTAAAATGTGCAATGTTGTAATGTTTGGAATGGACGGAGTAACAATACGAATTAGTCGTATTACTGAATGATAAGAATAATACAGGTGTACTTGTATCCTCATATACTATCAGACATTATAAATAATGAAATCCTGTGTAGGTTCAGTGTCGCCAGGTTTATTAGGGGTAGACGGAGTGGTATTTTTATTGGAATGTGCTGATGTACAAATTACGACACAACTGATTAAATACTTACCACACACATTGTTAAAGTTTGTGAGTCGGAAATATGTATCTTATAAATACACATGCTGCACGCAATGAATGCATTATGTAGTACCGTCAGTAGTCGATAGTGGGCGCCACATGTCCTGTTCACCAGGTGACAGACATAGCGACATCTGGGTGCCATCTTCATTGTCATGTTTAATAAATACGCTATGGATGCCGTCAGTTTGTCGTCAGGCTAGTCTAGGTTTACAGTGGTCGATATGTATCATCTTATCAGTAAACAAACGAAGCAATCGTCCATTTCTTTAGGATTTGTATCATTTGCTTTTATCTTTTCAAAAGAGAAACAAAATAGTTGGTAAAAGAGATCGTCATTATAAATGTAGTGTAAAATGTAACAAATATTTATAGCAACATTAAACGCATATTTATCTATTTAAGGTCCATCCTGTTCTATCATCCAGATATTTTCCTGTTTGGATGCACACGATTTAAGCATATTTTTGTATGAACTTATAAAATGTCTTTGAAAGACAATACTATATACACCGTAAGGGTAAGCGTATCCTATTCCATCTTTAACAAACCTCATACCGATCCATGTAAATATATGGAACAGGAGACGGCAGATCTTGAACCAAAACGAAAACATGTTGTTTATGATGATATGTTTGACCGACTTCTTTAAACCCTTTTAAACAAGTATAACAGCCTCTATTGGTGGTCCCATTACATCGTAAACTTTCAATGGCAAGTTAAATAAACAGCGATGGTGTAACTTATCTATTGCTTATGTAAATGTTAATGTAGTCATTGTTATATAACTTCTTTATCATGTTGCATTTAACTAATTTTTACAAGGGCTCTGAACATAACATTGAGTAACAAATGTAATCAAATAATTCCTGGAGATTTCAATTTTGTCGTTATCATTTATTGAATATATCATAAAACCTCGTGTGCACACTTTATCATGCCTATCACATCCTCTTACAGTTTATAACAGACTCAAAGAAAAGTTATACTAAGTAAATGTTACAAAGTCAATTTAATCTCGTCTAATGAAAACAATGCCTTAGATATGTTAACAACAACTAGAGAGCATTGTTTTCAAATATATAAGTAAATATTTTCCAGGTAAAATGCTCATGCTGGTGTTCCGTACATCATTGGTACAAACTGGTATATGTTGAAAAAATAAAGTTTATTTTCAAAAATGTTTGGTCAGAGTAATACTATACTCACAAAAGATCTTTGTTCTTTTATTTGTTTATTGCGACTTCGCGACCAACACCCGGCAGATCTAACCATGTAATTGATAGGACGTACAAATCCAATCCAATCAAGTGAGAAAACATGCTACATATTTTCTGACCGTTACAAGCACAGTACAAACTACCAAAATATATATTAACTAACATCAGGAAGGCGAGGCAGGCTGATGAGGTATCCATCTGTACCTCACACGGATTCGTATTCAAGCCTCGAGCTGCCGACAAGTTTAATTTCGCGCGTGAAACTTTCTCGTAAACGAGCATGCATGATCAGGAATAAATGTTTCCAAACAGTTCAGTAACCTCGCCTCTATATAGTAAGGATTGGTAGCAGTGCAGTGAGGTTATATCGGCTCGGAATGTATCATAACCAATGTTTATTTTTAGTTCTTTTTTGTCATTGTCAGTATCTTTATTCAGAGCAAATCGTAAAATTGTTTACAAAAAGTAACAAGGTTAATTGAATTTGTTTTTAATTTCTTTGAATCAAAGGCAAATCTTGTGTATACCATTGAATATTGTATGGTATTTTCCATTGCAGCTTTGTGCTTTTATTATTTGCTAGTCGGTATACTGTATAACAATATCAGGCAAACCTATATTTTATATTCATGATTTCATAGCAACCGTAAACAACGCAATTTTCTACAGGACTAAAAGTTTCTGTTATACAGTAATTGTATATTTTTGCATTAAACATCGTAATATTGTTCAAACCATTTACGCCAGACGTAGCTTACAATGTTAAATGCATTAGTATAGGTAGTAACACCTCCATGTAGCCTAGTCCTAGGTAGGAATGACGTAACTGGTCTTGTTCACTTGTCCTTGGATGACCTTGCGTCTAGATGTGATTTCACAATTCTACTGTTCATCAAGGTAATACGATTTAAGTAATTGTGTGTCGAAATCCACCCAATACAAAGAAACCGGGGGATTTTCCGAAGTAATGGCCAGTTTGTATCGAAATCCTCCAAATACAACAAAACCGGGGGATTTTCCGAAGCTTTTCAGACCTGTGTTTAAGGGTTTTACATTGCTCGGAACACTGAATGGCTGGGCTATTGGTGAGTAGTTTCTGTGACATAAAGGAGCAATTTCGACACGCACGATTACACAGCGTTCTTACTTCCGCATGCTTCAGTTCTTCTAACGCAATGGTCTACCGCCTTGATGGCTGTACGTTCAACTTGATTCGAAAATAGCAACACTTTAATCAAATTATCGGCAATTTATTGTGGATTTAACTCAAACAAAAAAAGAGAAGGAAGTATATGTCCACAAATAAGATTATTTCCTTTTACGTCGTCGGGTATACGTAGCACTCCGTAAATTAGGGTGCAGTTGACCTAGTCTTGATCAAGCTGTGAATCAGCAGAGCAGGACTTAAAATCGTATACAAACGAGAACACCACAGCTTCGCACAGCTTCGCACTTATCGTTTGTCGACAGAAAGAGTCAAAATCACCCATATCGATCTTATTTTAGATTTATATTAAAACTT
Organism: Argopecten irradians irradians; assembly: GCA_004382745.1. Lineage (NCBI taxonomy): Eukaryota > Metazoa > Mollusca > Bivalvia > Pectinida > Pectinidae > Argopecten > Argopecten irradians. Next base: position 994,887 of record SAYR01054870.1, on the reverse strand, counting down.
TTTAAAGGGTGGAAAACTTCCACTATCTACCCATCCCATTAAATCATTAGTTTTTTATTACAGCAAGACCGTCATCAACCCATTTTGAGCATATGAGCAGGCTCCGACTTTTCGACACAGAAACAGGCTTTTTTACATTGTCATTACTAACATAAAACACATAATGAAGCTTAGGTTTTGGCTTAAGCCGGTAATTTATGTTTCGAGAAATCGGAGCAAGAAAACGTTTTATACTCTTAATGAAAATAGTACACACATTGAAATTAACGCACACACACATATATATATGCGTTTTACTAAATGACAACAGTACATTACACTGTGACAGATATATATATAAATGTACGTTTTACCCAGTACGCGATACATTCAAATTTACATTCGAACTGAGGCAAAATTACGCAGAACTTTGTTTTTTTGCGAAAATTAAGTGGATTGCAGATTGCATGCTTCCTTAGACGTTTCATCATGTTTTACTGTGTGTATATTATATATAGTAACATATTTGATGAGTCTGTGTCATTTCAATTATTTAAAGTCTCTACTAATGAGATTAATATCTACACAAATCTTTGAGAATTTGGCCATATGATTATTTCATTTTAATTTGTAATGTCCTTTTTTTATTTATTCACAAGTATTCTTTGCTAACTTATTTTGAAACGATAATTGATAAAAGATAATTTCAGCATACACAAAAGTTTAAAAATCTTAGGAATGAGTGAAATAGCTGTGTAAGGTTAATACCGAAATCTATTAACCATTAATACTGACCGAGTAAGAGTAAGGCTGAAGAGCTCAGGGATATTTATTGGTAAGGCGAGCATTCGATATAAATAATGTTTATCCAGTCGTAGTTCGTGAAAGAACACTTTTTCTCCGGTAACCATCCAACCGAATTTCTATTACAAACTTACTTTCGCTTCATTACTCAATAAAATTTAGTTTTAGAAATACGGTATTGGAAGTTTTAATCAGAATGTCGCTGTTATCTTGTGCTGTTTTGACCGCTTCTTGCCCAGAAGTATATGGGACGAACGAGATGGTAAACTATCATTGAATTTATGTGAAACAAAGCGAAAAAGAACATAAATTTCCACTGAAGATATCACGGAGTGTTATCTTTGAGCAGGGTTGAACGGTTCAGGGTTAGTTTATCTGTGTACTGTATGGATGGTAATGAGCAGCAAGTCTGTTCGGTGTGTTTAAAGTCTTCATGCGTCTATTCTTAGTCCTATCAGCAACACTTGGCAGAATTGTCAATGTCAGACAATGTTAACCTGTCATCAATCAACGTAATACAAAATATCACTATCGGGTAGTGATGAGCTCTGGGGTATAACATAGATTTTACAAGTAACATATATATTAATGATATTGAAAATGCCGTCTTTATAAGTTTGTAGGGAGTAATACAGGAAATAATGTTCTAGGTAATACAGTGAAGTGAACGTACATGATTTAGCCAATAACAATATAATATAACGCTTTACGGGAAAACATCAACTAAATGATAAAAATGTTAGTATTTTGTCAACTGTATTAATGTAAAAAAATTGGTTTTGGGCTGTTTTTATTAAAATATCGATTCAGCGCTTATATCTGACTGTGTCAAGATATTACCGTTTGTGTAATTGGTAGGAGATGGGTGGAAACAGACCCTAAAAGAAAAATCACATGTGCTGACATCTGCAACGCTATATAAAGAAAACGGGTGCAGAACAAGAACACAGAATAAAAAACAAACCTAAACGCATGTAATATTGACTTAGACGATTATGTGTGGGAGAATTTTTAAAATAAAATAGACTGAAATTATTCATACAAAAATACAATTATGCACATGAACCATATGACCTTTTTGTCCAGTCTGAAACCGTAGACGGCTTTACGAGAACTAGGGAAGCAAAAGAGGTGATTATAATGCTAAAAGACTAAAACTAAAGATTCTTCTAGATACAAAATGTGTTAAAGTAAATAAATGTACTTTAATAGCGTAATTCAGAGATATTTATCAAATACCTATTATTTTTTTCCGAGATAAAACAAATACTTTTAGCATTACAACAATAAATACAAATATGACCATGAGTTTCGAAGATCAAACGTCTTGGAACTAATAATATACTATTCTAAGCAACAAATTGCATATAATTTTGAACATTGCTGGTGTTCTAACCTATATACATTTCACTGGTTGATAAGTCAACATCATAGGGAAAAGAAATGCCCTATATTTTGAAATTCTAGCCAAACTAATACTAATTCACAATCAAACGTTACCTCGTATAAAAATGTGACATATGATAGTTTATAGAATATGGAGGTTATCATTCCAGATTTTATCTCAGCACAAACAGATAACTGATGAGTTTAAACGCTCATCGGAGTGACAGCAGCATTAGATGGTACATATGTATGCACACGAGCTTATCAGACGAGTGATTGGCAGAAAATATTTTGTTAGAAAAATATGTGATTCGGGCCGACATTCCATTATTACGGTCATAAAATGAATTCATCATTGTTATACAGTTAAATGATAAAGCATATCAAGTGAAAAGCTACATTACTACACTACCTCGTTGCGAAATTTAATTGAATGCTGGAAATGCACATTAGAATTATGCTATGATTTGTCCTGTCCTTGGAAATATTTGCTCATCGGAGCATCAACAAGGAATCCTGAAATACAGAACCAGATCAATGACCTACTGGTGACGTAAGAAGCACTGTGAACAATGAAAGAATTTAATCTTTGAATGTCACAAGGAAGAATCAAGGTTGTCAAATACCGAACTGCAAAAGCCGGACATATGTTGACAATCTCGTCAATTGTCCCATGTGATGCATGTGACGAGGTCGCACCACAGCAATGCCATTTGATGATATAATGAGTGATCTTACATGAGTGTTCGTGTCATATGAGATTTTATAAAACGATTTAAGAAGTTTTTATTTTTATTTTTGCGAGCCTTGGCGAAATAAACACAAATTCAAGATTCTTTTATCACATAACTACAAATACCTACATAACAGAAAATTTCACGTCAAAATGCAGAGGCCGCCATTTGTCCCGCCGACTTCGTCATCCTGATGTCACGTCATTTTCCTGACGTCATTTCATTGTTTCTGTCTGACGTCACAATGAATTTCCAGCCAATGAGAAATGCTCATTGTCATATTACACTAGTGACATACGCAAAAATATTACACGGACGAAATCACTGGATATCAATAGGATTATGGGATAAATAAAAATAAAACTTCCCCATGTCGCAGATGAAAGACATCGCGGAAAGATTTTCCAATTTCTGTTTCACCGACCTGCCTTTCTGTGGTAGATACACAAGTAGGAAACCCTTAAATAACCTTCAATATATCGCAATATTTACATACTTTAGGACATAATTATGGCACCATGGGTCATTCTGTACCGTCATTGTGTTTTAAGTCCTAACGTTTCCTTGGGCTGTTTAATGTCTAACGTTTCATGTATCTCTTTGGTCGTATTTCTAAAATAGTCTTTTATAACTGACGATACTCATACATAGTAAATTACATACACTTAATTGAGGTAGAACATTCTGTCTTGTAAATGTGAATTATATGTGTCGCTTTTTGTGTCCTTTTATGTGAAGTAAATATTACTGATATGTACTATAGTTTTAATTTTCGTTCACATTATGTGTATTTATTTCTATCATATATTCTATATAGCAATTTACCAGTAATGGTGTTTACTCTACTTGCTTTACGTTGTCACGAGTAATGATTACATATTTAATTTATATACATGTATATATAGACACATTCCACCCCATTATACATTGCTGTTGGTATGATATCCCATAAATATTTGGTTCAATCTTGATTCTGAAGCCAAACGAAATGGAACGAACTCAAGTAATTACAAATAGAGCCGAGACAGAGAGCGTGATCTATGGATCGATACGTATATGGAAATGAAGCGAGACCTGTATAAACTACGTACTGAGTGAAATGAACACCAGATTGTAAGTTGTGATGATTACATTCTGAATATATCATTCGTATACTTTTATATCTATATGGGGCAGATTTTATTTATTTGTTATGTCATTTTATATTCCTTAATCTGGTAGGTCCATACTTGATACTTGTTGTATCTACGCCCAAACCATACCAACAAACACGAAATAAAGTCAATAACCAAATGATAAGCTAAAATAATAATAGAGAGAAAAACAGAAAAAACAATAACAAACACAAATAACGTTGTGCAAGTCATGGTAGTATGTATATTAACACGATTTTGTTGACGTGTGATATTGCTAATGGATATTCTTGTGATCGTCCTTTCTCACATCTAATATAAACACCAAGAAAGATCAGTTTCATTTGAAGTCCATTTGTATCGTCCGCCTTCTTTGAAGAGCAGAGAGGAATAACGACTGTACGAATGGTAAACACCTGACGTTACAACAGGATATTTATAATAGAATTTCCACGTACTAACGGGTATGTTTTCGTCAAGTCAAGTACAAACAGGTGAATACCTGGCAACACCAGACCCCGTACCCGTGGAGACTGGGGCTACCTACCTATCGCTGAATCACGACAAAAACACAAATTTATCAATATCTGACAGCTTCGCATTGACGATAAAATTGAACTACGCTAGCTACACATCACCAGAATCTATTAGAAAAGTCAATTAAGACATACACCATCCTAGAAAATGGAGATGGAACGATTACAGTTTTTTTTTATATTTAGCTTAAAATGTCATTTTAGTTTCTGATGAATTGGGTCAAACAAATAATGGTTGGAGCGCAGCATGAACAGGTTTACTTTTTCTCAGTCTAATATAATTTGTTTGTTTGATTAATTAACGTCCTATTAACAGCTATGGTCATGTAAGGACAGCCTCCCATGTATGCGGTGTGTTGCGTGTGTGTTGTGTGAGGTGTGTGTTTTGGAAGACTGCGGTATATTCATGTTGTGCCTTCTTGTATAGTGGAACTGTTGCCCTTTTTATAGTGCTATATCACTGAAGCATGTCGCCGAAGACACCAAGCAACACACCCCACCCGGTCACATTATACTGACAACGGGCGAACCAGTCGTCCCACTCCCTGTATGCTGAGCGCTAAGCAGGAGCAGAAACTACCACTTTTATAGACTTTGGTGTGTCTCGGCCAGGGGACAGAACCCAGAGCCTTCCTCACAGAGGCGAACGCTCAACTCAATGCCAAAAGTGAGGCGGTGCCAAGGGAGGCATTAGGAAAGATAAAGTTAGTTAGGAAGAAAAGAGATAAGATCCTAAATTTAGTCGCCTTTTACGATCATGCAATAGGGGCAGCAGGTACAATTCTAACGCCCTACCTGCAGGGCACTGTGGTACATTTGAAAACATTATTAAATCTTCTATATATTAGATATGTAATATATCTACATACATATTAATAGCAGTATATGAATATGTGTAAATGGTCCCTACATGTGTAAATGTATATTTAAACGTTGACAACATCTATCGATAAATATTACAATATAATAAACGACATGTTGGTAATGAGGTATTAGAATAAGAGGTAATCTTTTTTCAATGCAGCGATGGTCTTTTTGATGACAATGCCAGATGACCTTAGCCCACAGAACCGTGAATCAGTAGCAATACAAAGTTCGAATAGGATGTTAAATAGTCAAACGAAAACTAGTTTAATGATTAAATGATTTTCAAATCAACTAAATGTAACGATTTACTACTGAAATCAACATTAAACCCATCTACATTGTTATTTTCTATCTGATGTTCGTTCAAACGCTCGAAGTATTACCTCGAACACACATCATAAGATACATGATATCGAGCTCTTGTGATTTTTGAGATAGTAATAATAACATTATTAATATCATTGTTCATGTCTGAAATGTATCACCATCGTAAAACTCCTCGGATTAAATTCCTGTAATCGCACTATATTACGCGATGTGTGCGGTTCGTGCCCATTATACATGTATTTTTCGTGCAGAGAGGTATCAAATTGATGTTCCTAACTTGTTGTCTTTACCAAAATACTATATATCATAACTGTTCTGTTCATAGGACGAGATAGGCGATCGTCAGCGACACAGTAACTTTAAATGAAAAGTCGGCAAAGGTGCGAGGTTCATAAATCGTTATCATCGTTAAAAATAATTTTGACTGTACGTATCTGTTTACGCCTAGTGCCGTCAATGGGATAATAGTTATTGTGAGTTTTTTCTCTCACCATGCTCTGAAGTTGACTCTCGCTGCATTATAACCATAACGTCGATGTCCTTTTCAGTAGACGATAAACTTTTTACATGAAATCGATATCCAGCCACCATTTATGATGCAGGTTCTCTACATGCATGTATAAAATTAGCATTTATACAGATGAAAAATTATTATCTTAATTATATCATACAGGTCCTGTGGATGTCTTGATTCAGTTGATTTTGTATACCATATCCAAATCAGCATTTTATTTATTACATGTAATAACACATGTCGCCACCTGTATATACTTATTAGCGGACCTTTTGCAAATAGTACTTAGTCTAAATCAACAGATTTAATGTCCCATTTATATTTCTTAGTTATACACAGTCGTGTGGTGTGGACAAACATCACAGAAATCGATACAAATGATTGAACAATAAGCATGCTTGTCATGTAATTAAACTGTTCGTAATAATTTCGGCTTTTAAGAACCAATCCAGAAATCATCTCTTTGAAATATCTTATATCAATACTAAGAGTTACCCAGTATATATTTTATATTAACTGTAATCATTATCTAAATGTTCTAACAAAGGAATACATTTTATAGCTACCGTAAAAAGGATCTTGACGGTAAGGCCGTCTGGACAGACATCCCTCAACACCCCGGTAACTCTGGTCATTTATCATCATTATATAAAATGACTGTACCCAAACTAATTAATCTCAGCAGAAAACTGGTGTAGCCTACTTTGGACTATTACTGCCCAGTTGGAAACGTGATTACTGGTCATCTGTATAAAATTAAAGAAAAACTTCGATAGTGGATCCTAGAAAAATACCGAAGTACATAACATCTAGTGATACATACTAACCTTTAAGTATTTCCTACTTACAACAAATAAGTTTGATTACCTTATACAATCAATGTAACTTTCCTCTTGAAATCATTACGCTAGATATTCATCTTACTATTGTATTTCGATAACATTTCCTTCGTTTTTTCAGTTTCATACATTTTTTTTATCTTTTTTCCCCACTGCCTTTCGGAAAATTATTTCTTTAGTCCAAACGATATTCTATAGTGTCATGTTGAGGCGAGCATTGGAGGAGGGAGAAACTATTATGGTAATAAGCAGGTCTTTATTTAATGTTGTAAAAATGTTGGGAAAACACATTAAAAGTGGACAGAATATATCAAGAAGTAAGAGCAACAATACGTTATTGACCTGTAACTTTACACACGTCCGCTTGGTCGACACAGCTTAATCCTTACTATATAAACTACATGTTTAATTAGATCCTGCTCAATAGCTTAGCGTTATATGTTCATCATGTCTTCATATTTGTCCTTACGTAATGTCGATCGTAAATGTGATCGTTTCAGATGATACCTTGTATTTATTTTGAGCCAAAGACACACATATGTTGGACTGATTGCATACTTAATTGTTTTACCACTTACTAATGAAGGTGTATAGACAACACTGTTAATAGAAGCGTGTTTAATGAATAAAAACATAGAAATTTAAACATAGCATCATTTGAGGCAGATATTTCACAATGTCACGTAGTTCCGTATAGGTTTGTTGGTTTCCGGATCTCTTTACAGTTCATTGATCATGAGTGTTTAAATATATCATTTTGATGAACTAGATATAGTATTTTACTTGTGAAAGTTAATTACAAATACTTTGTACAAATTGAGCTATGATATAATGACTCTTACAACGTGACTATTATCTAAGCCTGTTCTTCTGACGACATGCTGAATCACACGTGCTCCCATCTACATGAAAAAGTAAGTATCGGGTAAACTAATTAGTTATAAAACATGTAAACATGCGGAGAATCTAATGACTCATATTAACACTTCAATGTGTCGTATCTACCCCAAGACTGTATCATATTACACTACACAAAGTGGTCAGTGCCTTTTGACCACTGCCCGCTGTATTGCGATAGTGTATCAACCTGTCGGCGGGGACATCGCCCCAGTGTACCAAGGACAAGACAGTCGGTGGCATAACAATGTCCTGCAGATGACATGTGATATCTGATTGTCAAGTACGTACCCCTCCGAGGACGTGACGAGGATCTTATAATGTCGGGTAGATTTTTACCCTAAATATAGCCGATCGGAATAAAGGCAGCATTCTACTCCAAACATCGAAGGCCATGGCCTTGTCAACATATGTTTAACTACGATCGGGATTCGGAATTCAAGATGGTGACAACCTCATCCTATATTCACCTTAAAATAGTATTATCATTTCTGAAGTTTAGTAGATGTCATAACTGTATTTTTTATAAATACGGCGACATTAAAGATACTATGAACGTTAGCAATGGATTAAACCCGAGTTTTTTATCGTTGATTATGCTGATATGACAAATAAGAAGTGTAACCAGACAAACAGATAGAGCATACCCATACCAATACCACGCTGATATGCTTGTCTGTAGGTCATACTCCATTTTGATTTGAGCTTTCACTGTGTTTTATAACCTTTTTTACGTGAGATGAATGAAAAAAAGTTTGTGTGATTAAATCAACCTCCTATTAACAACCAGGTTCATGTAAAGGACGGCCTCCCATGTATGCGGTGTGTTATGGGTTTTGTATTTTGGGAGACTGTAGTTAATTCGTTTTGTGTCTTCTAGTAAAGTGGAACTATTTATTTTTTTAAACTTATTTGAGTTGACTTGATATGATAATCGAACGCTTCAATATTTAAATAGCGATATGATAAATAACGTTGGGTAAACTTAGCGCGCCTTGCTTTTGGTTTTAATGTGTTTAGTAAGTTTGTCCGAGTAGGTTTAAGGTTTGGTAAACTTCATATAAAAGTGTCAGTTTCTTATACGTGTGCAGTGTAATAAAGTAGATATTTCTTGAACATTATATGTTTGGACTCAATGAATTTAGTGATTGGGCTTTGATTGTCTCAGCAGGTCAATCCAGTTCAAATGAGGTAAATAAGATCGGCGATCTTTGTTTGGTTTGAGATTGAGAGAGCTTAGTGGAGATTTCAGTTAAGGTTGAACACTTTGACACACCTGGTTATGATATTAACACAACATGTAAGGTTAAGCTTAGTTGACCTGTAGCTAGTTAGATCTGGACCTGAGTATGTTTTATATAAAGTGAAGACGATCATTTACGTATCTGCACACTTACCTGTGATATAAAGGTTGATGTGCGATCCGGAAGATTAATGGCAGGACATAAAATAATCCGATCGGTGCACAAAACAAGATGGATCTGTGATCACTATTTACATCCTTATAGAGTTCACAACATGTAACATCTCTCTTTTCACATTATCTATTTTATATCCCCTACTGTCCGACCCGGGACCTGTATAGCGACAGATCGCTTTTATAGGAGTTGCGCTGTATTGGATCACGGGCGATTTAAATGACTATTTTCCTCATGCCTTTAGACTTTTAAATAACATTCGCTTAGCCAAGCGTTGCGTTTTGTGTGCATCCATACGCTATACAAACTGGTTACTTTAGTTATAACTCAGTTTGCCCGCCAATACTGAAAACTGACTCTACAATAAGGACATCCAGCTTGAATAAAACGTAAATATGAAACCAATGGAAATACAAAACTATAACTTTCTTATTTAGAATTTATTAATATGTTATCATTAAGTAAAGACATAGTTATTCACTATGCTGGACCTGTTAAGTAATTTGAACTGTAAAATTATACACAATATTAAGATGTTGACGGTAACACGGGTGCGTTAAGCTGACCAGACGTTTCCCTGTGAGTTCTATGGACATAACAGGCTGTTCTTTACACCAGCCTTTTGCTTGTTAATATTCTAAGTGACATGTTGTGTTGGTGTTTTCTCCTCAAACCCGGAGAATCCATCACTCAATAATATTACAGTGTTGTAAGGGGGGCTAGTCTGGTAAAGCAAAGCTCCATGATCTATATTCATTATATATGTAACAGAGTGTGTACATACTCTTACCACTAATTCTAAAGACCAGGGTTTTAAAGACAATGGTAACAACAATACACATTATATATGTACAAAGTAAGATAATGAGAAGAAAATCAAACCGTCTAAGTTTCATTTAAACCCATCGACTCCTGTCTTTGTCTGACCAAATCATTCAGAATGTATGGGTACCGTAGACTGATTCGTCGCATGATTTAACTTCCCGACATTACAGTTAAACCTTCACGGTTTGTGATCTCTAATTATATCTTTGAAAAAGAAAACAATCTTCTTCAGAAGCATATCATGTAATTAATAAGCTATATGATATATAATTCGCACCTAAACTCTTGTCGAAATTTCTTATGCTTTGATTGTAAAATTTGATTCTTCGTTATTTAAGGTTTTTACCGATTTCCCATTGAGGCTTTTAACTGGTAAGCTAAGTGTGTTGCATTGTTAGGGAGGCTTAATTCTCTGTCCCCTATTCAACAAAAATAGTAGCTACTACTCCATTACGGAACGTAAGAAGACTGGATGGTCTCGACATTCTCCATAATGTGTAATTCTGTAAAATAGTACTTGAAACAGGACAAAACCCACCTATATGAATATAATGTGATCTGCTACACAAGCGTATTAAATTAGCCACATTGGTATGAAATCCGTACAGTGGATATAGTCATAAATCACCTAGGATGTTGTTAGGACGAACACAAAATCAGTCAGGTCAATCATGTTAAGTCCCAAGACTAAATGGCGATAATATTTCCTTTTGATATTACAAAAGCAAGGATATGTACACGGATACAAACTTTCACGAAATATTTTTGATCGCTCAATTCGCAAAGGTAAAGAAAGTTGATTTACAGTATACTGAGGTTGGCTGGTTGACTGGGCTTAACGTCTTATTAACAGGTATTGTCATTTAAAGACAGTCTCCCCTGTATGTAATGATTTTTTTGTGGATGTCTATGTATGATTTGGGAGGCTGTGGTATATTTTTGTGTATTTTTTGTAACACTGGAACTCTTGTTCATTTTATAATGCCATCCCACTGAATCATTCCGCCATTTACCGAACACAACATACCCTTACATTGATATACTTACAACGCGCAAAATCACCAGTACATATGTGATCATGATATGTCAAATATACTTATTGAATTATAAGTACTGATACTCACAACATCAGTACATAACTGGACAAAACCTACCTCGTCAACAAACGCCATGGTAAAATATTGCACAAGTACAATGTCGGACAAAATATTACAAATGATCAACGCAATAGGAAAGAACATACCAGGGTGTCCAAACATACTATTAGTAAATACATCACAGCATCAACTAACAACCTTAACCTCATATTTGACCATGTAAAAATAAAATGACCTGAAGTTGTATTTTCACATCGGTGCCAGAACCATTTCAACACACTATCTAGATGTTTCTCACAGACTCAATTTAAAAATGATAAAACAGTGGTATGAGCAGGGGCTTCGTTATTAGATGCTAAGTATTTGATATGTAGCTTGTATAATTCATCTAGAGGACAATATACAACTAAAACAAGATGCAGATAAAATTGTCGTCTGATTCACAAATAGGTGCAGCCAAGCATGATTACGTTTTACTTATCATTCCACCATCACCTGGGATATGCTGGGCTCGTAGGTCTACATAAACATAAATCCTTACACAAAATGTATATATTTCTTTTCATACACTTTATAAATAAGGTACGTGTTGTAGTTTGCTTTAATGTGGCTCTTTAACTGAAACGTTTTGTTGAATAGTTAGACTACCATAAATAGGTTCAAGTGACAAAAATAATTTCTAATATTTTACGGTTAAGCTTTAAATAGTGAACACGATACGGTGTACAGCTCCTCACGACACTAGCACTACTGCAACTGAGATCGGTGTTACCTGGAATTATGATCTTGTGAAGAAAGTGATGTTATAATTTACGCCGGTGAATCTTAATAAACAACCCACAAAGACGAAGTTCGGATATGAAAAGTTTCCCTAATAACACAGGGAGCAGGCGGCACTTCGATAAAAACCGGCGCAGGTAAATCAGGGTCTTGAAAACACAAATTGTGGAACAAATAATGCCATTTCATATATTAACTTGTATATTGTATTTTACCTTTTCATAATTAGGCTTTTTGGTTATATTTTCGCAAGGAAGTACAAATATAACTGGTAATTCGGTATTTTAATGTCCTATGACGAAAAGTGTAGTTATATGAGTTTCTAAACATCATTATTCTTCTTTTTGTTTCTTCATTAAAAAGAAACAAAGAAAGAAAACCAAACATCCTTATGATGTTGTGAACAGATATACTCGCATTTTTTATGTTGTACCTTCTACCAAAATATCATAAAATCATATAATCCTGAAACCTTGAGGTCAAAAGAGTCAGTGTAGATGAAATCCGATAAACCATAACAAAATATTTGTTTTGCTTCGCGCTTTTTTTCTTTTATTTTGAACTACATGTGAAAACAACTTTTTTTCTTATATCGATAGTTATTAAGTATTGAAATTTTATCTCAAGGCAGTGACGGGATGTGCTCAAACGGATCTCTAACCAGACAAAGTGAGATGGTGAACGTTATTTGCATTCATATAAAATCTTGCGAACATAGAATAAGGCAAATATAAATACTACTACCTTTAACGGAAAACAAAACATATGATTTTAAAAATAATGTAATAACAGACACTATATTTTGTTGCAATAAAAACTTTCTCTTTTTAAGCATCAAAAATACTTTTGTAAGTCATCATACAAATAAATAATAGTACAATAAAAAACAAAACAAAAAAACAAGGAGACGCAAATCGTGGCATTATCCCCGCGACCTGCAGTTGGTATTAAAACCCAAATACATTACGGTCAAAGAAACAATTATTCAAGCATAACGTAAAATCTATGTGAGTATTGTAAAAATGAAAAAAAACCACCAGGTAACAAATAGAAACAGTAATTTTGTATTTTTGACTGAATTTTCAAGGTAGCAGAAAGGATTCCAAAATGGAAACTCCGCCATAGAAAAAGGCACAACTAGGACACTTCTTGTCTGATATATTCAGAAAGTTTCCTGGAGCTGCGTTGAACGGATTTGAAGTTAAAGTCCGGAAACAAAAGGAAACAATACTTTGGTATTTTTCCATGGTAACAAAAAAAGAAGATAAAAAACGAATACGGAAATTCCGCAATAACAAAGGCACACACAGAGCACTTGTCTGATGTATACAGAAAGTTTCAAGGAGCTGCGATGAACGGTAAGTGAGCCCGGAAAATAATCTCGAACGGACAAACGGAGCCCAATTTAATATCCCCCACAAACACGTATACACCTTTAATTGTATTCGCACGAACAAAGAGAAACGCATGAAATTACATGAAGTGTTTCAAAAGAGTTACTTCACATTGAACACAAATCTAAATTAAACCATTATCTCACGAAAACATTAATAAGAAACGCTTAACAAGTTTAACCGCAAAAAGGTGTAAATACAATAAGCATATTGATGAAATAATTAACATTTCCCGCTAAAGTCTTTTGTTTGATGTTTTGAAAGTAAGGCTTTCAACCAGACATTGAATGTTTAGTTGCAATGTCATTCATTTCACTTGTGTCAATAAACATATCAAACCTACAGCTATTGGTCGTTATCTTATAATGGCGATGCTTTTTAATAGCTTTTTAATAATTTTGTCAGTTGTCTTTGTTGATTCCAGTATAATTTTTCAGTCTATAACCGTTTCCAACTTTGATATTCCAATAAATTATGGTAAAATACTAAATACCCTTAGAAGTAAAATTCATTTCGATGTCAACATATCGACAAATGTCAATGTCGACCATGATTCCTCGTGCAAATGTGTGTTTATATAATATCTTGTATATGATATAATGTTTGCGATTTTTTTCAGCTCACTCTATGTGTTGGATGTAATGATGTCGATAATTGAACTGTATTTACATAATGATATTACGACCAGGCCTTATATCGTTGTTTAGCCGAGGGAGATACTAACAGAACGGTATACGTATGAAGGTTTACGTAGGCGTTGATTCAGTGGGGATGTTTTGTTTAGATATACTATCGACTTATGTAGTGTTTATATACACAGTGAATATATACACTATATACCAGGTAAACACCCATAGAGCACATAACCAACAATCAAACAAAATTAATAGAAATCGATGATTGTCTCAATTTCTTTCTAACAAAGACACAGCTTTAGTCAAGCCATGACAACCTAAAAATGTAACATAACCCTTAGGGTTGACTGATGCTCGTTTGTTTCAAGTTCACGTCTGAATGTCTTAAAACGTGTGTTCGGTGTTATATGATGTTGTGTATGGTGTTATATGGTGTTGTATTGGGTGTTAGATGATGTTATGTTGGGTGTAAGATAATGTTGAGTTGGGTGTTATATGATGTTGTGTTGGATGTTAGATGATGTTGTTGGGTGTTAGATGATGTTGTGTTGGATGTTATACGATGTTGGATGTTAGATGATGTTGAGTTGGGTGTTAGATGAGGTTGTGTTGGGTGTAAGATGATATTGTGTTGGATATTAGATGATGTTGTTGGGTGTTAGATGGTGTTGTGTTGGGTGTTAGATGATGTTGTGTTGGGTGTTATGTTATATGATGTCGTGTTGGGTGTTTGATGATGTTTTGTTGGGTGTTAGATGATGTTGTTGGGTGTTAGATGATGTTGAGTTGGGTGCTCGATGATGTTGTGTTAGGTGTAAGATGATGTGTTAGGTGTTAGATAGTGTTGTGTTAGGTGTGAGATAATGTTGTGTTGGATGTTAGATGACGTTGTTGGGTGTTAGATGATGTTGTGTTGGGTGTAAGATGATGTTGTGTTGGGTGTTAGATGATGTTGTGTTGTGTGTAAGATGATGTTGTGTTGGATGTTAGATGATGTTGTGTTGGGTGTTAGATGATGTTGTGTTAGGTGTTAGATGATGTTGAGTTAGGTGTAAGATGATGTTGGGTTGGGTGTTATATGATGTTGTGTTGGGTGTTATATGATGTTGTGTTGGATGTTAGATAGTGTTGTGTTAGGTGTTAGATGATGTTGTGTATGGTGTTATATGATGTTGTGTTAGATGTTAGATGATGTTGTTGGATGTTAGATGATGTTGTGTTAGGTGTTAGATGATGTTGTTGGGTGTTAGATGGTGTTGTGTTGGGTGGTAGATGATGTTGAGTTAGGTGTTAGATGATGTTGTCTTCGATGTTAGATGATGTTGTGTATGGTGTTAGGTGATAATGTTGGGTGTTAGATGATGTTGTGTATGATGTTAGATGATGTTGTGTTGGGTGTAAGATGATGTTGTGTATGGTGTTAGATGATGTTGTGTTGGGTGATAGATGATGTTGTGTTGGGTGTTAGATGATGTTGGGTTGGGTGTTAGATGATGTTGTGTTGTGTGTAAGATGATGTTGTGTTGGATGTAAGATGATGTTGTGTTAAGTGTTACATGATGTTGTGTTGGGTGTAAGATGATGTTGTGTATGGTGTTATATGATGTCGTCTTGAGTGTTAGATGATGTTGTATTTGATGT